>JADBJO010016344.1:25000-40744 GCA_016801955.1 Conus betulinus | reverse complement strand
AGTCAACCCACACAGATGTACTTTTATTCAAGACCTGGCACATCCTTTTGAACTTTTTTTGATAAGTCAGACAAATACAAAGACGAGCAAGTCTATCTAGTGGGATGAAAACAAGCGCAGGCCAACACTAAAATTGTCTTCCATCGTAATGACTTGTTAAAACTTTGGACTTAAAGAGGGGGAGGGGGGGAGCAGAGTCCCCCCACTATTAGATTGTTTCGTCTTTGTATTTGTCTGACTTATTCAAGTTTAAAAGGCTGTGCCAGTCTTGAATAAAGTTACTCTGTGTTAGGTTTTCCTTATGGGAGCAAAGACTACCCCGCTTGTTTACTGTTTTGAGACAGTTTACTGCTCCGTCCGTCAAGTGTATTTCAAGTGTCATTCACCAGCTGCTTTTTCAGGGGTTTTTTTGTTAGTGATTGTTTTGCTTACATGTTTGTTTCTGGTTTAATGTGTCTCAAAGCGTGGGCCATGTAGCCTAATCGCTCTACAGATGTGGTGAAGCATACATAGATAGTCCGGTCAAATCTTCTCGTAATGACGCTATTTTAATAAAAGTGAAATTAGAACCGTATCTTGACTATCATGCAGGAGTATTGAAATCATACACTGAAAACATAAACAACTGCTGTACTGCATGTGCACTAATATTGCAGAATTCAATCACGATATTTGTAAACAAAAAGGTAAGTATGTAACATAATCAATCGATACATGCATTGACCTTTTCACTCGGGACTATTACAACAAATACAAATCTAGGAACGGTGTGATTACTAAAATGGTATACGTTGAGGTGTATTCTGAATAAACAAATAGCCTGAACAGCAAAATCTTTCGCCACATGAAAGCTAAATTTTTATATCTTACCCGTTACCCGAAACAAACTCTCTACCACAAGAGATCTCGCGAATTATAAAGCACATAACGTGACCTGGTCAATAGGT
This sequence comes from Conus betulinus, assembly GCA_016801955.1. Taxonomy (NCBI): domain Eukaryota; kingdom Metazoa; phylum Mollusca; class Gastropoda; order Neogastropoda; family Conidae; genus Conus; species Conus betulinus. The sequence continues at coordinate 39,797 of JADBJO010016344.1, read as the reverse complement.
CAACAATGCAATCATTGTTACTTGTGGCAGCGACACTAACAAGGTAGCGTGTTGACTTGGTTCATGGAGGCTGGTTCTCCAGTATCATGTATGCCGGAAATATGTGTACATCTTAATTGGATCAATCCATCTGCCAGGCGACACGCTTTTCAGAGAAAAACAACAACAAAAGTTCATTGATGTGAAAGAGTTGATGCATGCAATCAATATGCAGTATTTACTTGAATTAAAAATGTTTACACTCTGATTTATCCCAAACTACAGCTTGACATGCCCAACACACAGCCACAACCCCTCATTCACAGCATCCCCCCACGTGTTGACAGTAAAAGCTGACGTCAGTGTACAGTGAGGGCAACCCAGGACTGACCCTGAGAAATGAGAAGTGAAACCCTCGGCTATTTTTATGACAGTTAAAAAGAGCAATCAAAGAACAACATCCCCAGTTGTTCACGGAATGGAGAAACACGGTGATGGAGAACAGTGCGGAAAGCTGACAGAAAAGGCGTTTCCATTCCGTCAAACAGCATCAAGAAAGTCACTTCCAGTCATGAACAACTTTGAACTAAACAGAGCGATCGATGAGGATATCACTGAAGAGGTGGACAGTCCCGTTAAGTAGTGTACGTTGATTGTTGTACTTACCCAAGATGATGGAGATTAAGAATGTGAGTTGACCTAATTGAACTCATCGAAGACATTGACAGAGAAGTGTATGCATAGCAGGCGGCAGAAGAAACATCAAGATTAGGGGATGAAGACTGTTAACTCAGTTAAAAGCCCAGTCAGAATTCCATCAGATAATACTGGATGAAAACAGTTCCAGTTTGACATCAGAAATTTTATCGAACGACACAGACAATGCAATGTTCAAAACCTGTACGGTATTTCTGTCATACCACAGGCATGCATATGTATACACATATATGTGTGCATGCGTGCGCACATGCGTGCATACACTAGTATGCTCACACAAGCCCACATATGCACATGCACGCACACTACTTAAACTGGCACACACACACACACACACACACACACACACACACACACACACACACACACACACACACACACACACACACATGGCCCACCAACGAACAATCAGAGCACTTAACTATACCAAAAAAGTGTACCAACGCGAACTAAATAAAATCGATATATTTATGAAAGGAAAATGGACTTTCTTTATCATTAGAGAAAACACATATGGTACTTTTTCAATTCGGGGCATAACCCAGAAAAAACTGCCTGATTTCACTATGGGTGGCATATAGACTATGTATTAAATAAAGCCAGAAAAGCTTTAAATTTTCTCAAAATTATTAGTAAACAGCGATGGGGTCAAGACACAAAAGCACTTTTATGTCTTGCTAATTCCTTAGTTCGTTCGCGTTTAACCTACGGCCAGGAATCTTTTTTTTTTAGTGCACCAAAACATTTATTAAACAAACTACAAAGTATAGATTGTAAAGCCTTTAAACTGGCACTAGGAGTGCCGACTCATGCTTGCAATCTTGGATCATATATAAAGAAGCAGGAGTTCTTCCTCTTGATGAACATAGGAAAATCTCTGCAGCTAAGTTTGTATTAAAATCCTTTGCACATAACTCATTCTGCAATGAAGAAACAAAGTTAAATTCTAAGCATGACTTTGTTAACAGGGCTAAGACAATACATTGTTTTTGCAACCAATTAATTCGTTTGTCTCTCCGACATGATTGATTCTACAGAATTAAAAAGTAAAAAAAATAGCAATTAAGCCATCTTTTTTACCTGTACCATCTTGGGGAACAAATTAAACCTACTTTTGACATTGATCATACAGAATTGAGCAAAAGTCAATCTCCAAACGTTCTGAAAAATTTAGTTAATGATCACATGGAAAATTACTATAGTGACTACATTAAAATATTCACAGATGGATCTGTACTTGATAATGGCAATGCAGGTTCAGCATTTGTAATTCCTACTATGAAAACAGTCAAACGATATCATATAGGTAAACACTATTCAGTTTTTACTGCGGAGTTGTTGTTAGCTATTTTGATGGCTTTACACCATATTGAAGAGTTACGTATGAATAGTTGTAACATATTATTCTGTGTAGATTCCAAATCGGCATTACAAGCTATCAAAGATCAAAATGCCAAAAAACGTCTTGAAATGATACTAGAAATCAGACATGTAATTCATCAGTTGGCATGTAAAGACATTAGTGTAACTTTTTACTGGGTTCTTCCCATTGCGGAATATATGCTAATGAACTGGTTGATAGAGCAGCTAAAAGTGCAGGACGTAATACTGAAGGGGCAACTCTAATTAACATAAATCTAGATCTGCACGAGTATTATAATCACATTGAAAAACTAGCAAAAGATACGTTTGATAACATGTTGAAGACATCAGATAGCCATTATTCACACAATTGTATAAAAAGCGTCAGCACAATAAATTCCAAATTAATTTTAAATCACATATCTGATATAGTTCAAGACATATTAGTTCTCTGATGTTCAAAATTCGTTTAAATGCTTTTAAAACAAATTTTTCTAAAGATATTAAATGTGTATGTGGGAATCAAATCTCCATCAGTCACCTGATTTTACACTGTCCGGGTATCAAAGAATTAATGACGAAAACTACAGGGGATTTACTGACTCGTCAAATACCATTAACTGTTCAGGAAGTGTTAAATGACTTCCATCTTCTTAAATGTTTCTCAGAAGTTTTACACCTTAGTCTATTGGTCTTTTTCCTTTGAAAAGTTAATTCATTGTTGGATTCAATTGTTGTTATATTGATCTTCTGTTAATTGTTAAGTCACGTTTGATATAGATAGTAAACTTCATTTCCTTTCCTTTCTACTAATTCTATCATTTTTCAACAATTCATATCCCATATAAAGCTTGATCATTATATAGAATTGTAGGTGTAGGCATATAGGAAAAACATATAATTTTACTACCACACACTCTCTAAACAATATTAACGCATGCATTAACAATCTCTTCTTTCATACCTATATTTTCTCCTATCCCCCCCCCCCCCCCCCCCCCCCCCCCCCCCCCCCCCCCCCCCCCCCGTCTAATATCACTTAAGGGTGAACAGACGTAAAACTAAAGAACTAACTAACTAACACACACACACACACACACACAATTGAGATGGAGACAATGTCAGGTAGGTACATAAGGTCTGTCCAGCTCGTTGGGCCAATGCACTGATTTAGACATCAGCTAAGTCGTAGGGCATCAGACCCTCGTCTTAAATCCTTTCGTCTTACTCATTAATTCATGTATCCATAAGCTGTCAATCTTACGGAGTGTGGCATAGCAGCTTAGCAGATGTGGTGTAGCATATGTTGACTAATTCACTCGCAGTGACACATCCTTGACAAAACTAAAACTGAAACTTTGGAACCAAAGTATACTTTTTTTTTCCAAAATATGACAGACCGGATAAGGGATTGAAGCAGTCGTTTGTGATAAGGATAACATTTTATTATTGGAAGAACAAAAAAGAACACAATGTTGATTTGACCTGACTCCAGATACAAACTTAATGTTCGAAACGAAAGCTCTGTTAACTGGGTCAGATCATGAAAGAGAATTGTGTCAAAATGGATCCAGAAGACTTGAGAATGATCTTGGAGATAACTGCATCATAAAACATAGGTGATGGCTGACGTTTCTTTACGAACGATTCCCCAACAAAGGAAATTCATCCCTCATTTTGGAGAGAAAAGTGATCATCTAACACAACTGTTCAAAAAGGCAACAGCTGGATATATGCAAGTCACAAGAACACTTTCGTAGCCTTGAAGAGAGAACAGACGGAAACAATACTCGGTTTGTACGATGTGAGAAGAGAACGTATGGTCTCTGCAGAGGTCAGCAGCTATCAATGGGATGCACTTCTACATCTTCCAAAACGGAAAATGATACACATCAGGAAAAAACCGTTATATACCACGGATGAAGCAAAAGCTGACAGTGCCCTCAAGCATGTTCAGCGTTCAGACAGTTCAACGGCTACAGTCAGTGGTAGCTCAACATGCCATGCCCAAGGCAACCAGCTACATGAGCCAAGGCCAGTCCGAGGTTCATTTTGCCACTCACTCGTTAGGCCAGAAGTACGTTATGATGGCTTCAACACTTGCTTACATAACACTCAACTGCGCAGGACACTCCATTAAGATATCAAGGGACATAACTGCTCCTGAACAGAGGTAAATCAGACTACAGGAGGATGCAACTCATAACAGCCTTAAAGTAGCATCCCCATGGATGTACCAGCCTGTATTTCATGACTGCGAATCCCACCGGCAAAAAACACCACCCTCCAGCTGTCGAGCACAACCCACAGACCCAACCACCCCTGCCCACGGACAGATGAAGACAGTGCTACTCCAGACACAGCCAAGCTTTCGCCATACGGTCTTATGTGCCCTCAAGAGAGAATCCAAAGTTGTAGTCTTTCCCACTGTCACAGGACTTTCCCTGTGGTCAGTGGGTCTTTCCTCACCGTCACTGGACCTTTCTCCAGGGTCAGCCTAGTTAAGGCAAAGAAGAAAAAAAAGAAACACCCCCAAGATGCTGGGGAGGACCCAGAGAAGCACTGTCTTCACCCACCTTTAGAGCAGTCCTGTGTACCACCTTGGACCCTTGGAGGCCTGCACTGTGTTGACAATGGGTACAGGCACACGCAGGACACTCCATTAAGATATCAAGGACATAACTGCTCCTGAACAGAGGTAAATCAGACTACAGGATGCAACTCATAACAGCCTTAATGTAGCATCCCCATGGGTATACCAGCCTGTATTTCATGACTGCAGAGCCCACCGGCAAAAAAAAATACCACCCTCCAGCTGTCGAGCACACCCACAGACCCAACCATCCCTTTGGATTCTCTCTTGAGGGCACATAAGACCGTATGGCGAAAGCTTTTCATTTAAAATGATGGAATGGATGACAAATAAACAGACCTTTTAAAAAAACTGTTTAAAGTTCAGTTCATGAATCAGTTTGTTAATATATATTAATCTGATTCTTATATGTGAAACAATCGAAACAAAATGGCCAAAAAAAAAAACGACGCAAAAAAAAATCAATAAATAAGGAACACAGTTGTACATGTATTGTGACACACTGTTTACATTCCTTTTGAAATCTAACATGAGACTGGGTTGATATCAATGAAAGAAAATTCACACACACACACACACACACACACACACACACACACACACACACACACATATTTATGCATACATGCACACACGCACGCACGCACGCACGCACGCACGCACACACACACACACACACACACACACACCACACACACACACACACACACACACACACACTCTCTCTCTCTCTCTCTCTCTCTCTCTCTCTCTCTCTCTCTCTCTCACACACACACACACACACACACACACACACACACACACACACACACACACACACACACACACACGCACGCACGCACGCACACACACACTCAGGAGGGACTGAAAGATTGTACACATAGGTTTGTTGATTCTAAAAATACTCATTTGCTTTAAATTGAATCGACAAAGCCTCAGGGGAATGTGACGTCATCAGTCTTCTTCTTTTCTTCTTTTGCGTTATCATGACAAGATTTTGATAAACATGTGCCGATGATCAGCAAATGAGAAAAAACGTGCGTTTAAAACGAGCACTTGTCAGAAAAGTCATTGATTTGTGTGCAACAGATCAATAAGCTTGGATTCGATTGTTCTGTGTTTGTTTTCATACGATGGAGATGGATTACATTCACACCACTTGCACACCAAAAACATTTTTTGAAAATCATTCACACGCCAGAACCGTGCTTAAGGACTCGCCTATTGACAGACAGACAGAGTCAGACTGTTTTGACAATGTTCGTTGTGTCTGAAAATTGCTTCTCTCCTTTTCTGTCATGTGCCCATTAAAAGGCAGGCTGCATGGTTCCAGGTGGACAGACTGCCATGAAAGGAAAGGCCGGCTGAAAGAGTCAGTGCTGAGTTTGAAAGCGTGAGCAGATCAGGTCCGAGTGCAGAGCTGTAGATTAGCACAAAAGAAAGACGCACCTTTCTCCTCACAGAAGGAGGGAAGGAGGAGAAACGGTACAAAAAGCGCGACGTTAAATATATAAATGTTAAAGTATTCACTGACTGCTATGGAAGCCACTGTGTTTTATGTTGACAGCAGAACCATTTGTTCATGTCCATGCACGGTCGACGGACTTTGTTGTGTAGGAATAAGGGTCACAAAATGGATTGGGGGGGATGACGGGGAAGAGAAGGGCTGAGGTCTGAATTGTTGCCAAACCCGTCAAGCAGCCTGGTGGAATCGCTCGGGAAGATGATAGTGAAGAAATCAACTTCATATATATGTCTGTTGCTTCCTTGGCTTTCAGTGAATTTAAACAGGTTATATACATTACTACGTGTTTGCGTCTAGCAGTTATTATGCTGTTTACGAGGAAAGAAACTAATAATAAAACAAAGGTGTTTGTTTTTTCAATCCTCTGGGCAATCGTTGAAGGATCGAGACGAGAGGGGGATGGGAGGGGAAAGGAGGAATACGCAAAAAATAGACTGATCACATTGCAGAAAGGACAGCAACAACACTTGCAAAAACCCAAGCTTTAGCACAAAACTGACAGAACTGGGAGAACCTAATATACCATGTTGCAGTGTGGTACCCCATTGATTCTCAGCACACACAGAGAGAGAGAGAGAGAGAGAGAGAGAGAGGAGAGAGAGAGAGAGAGAGAGAGAGAGAGAGAGAGAGAGAGAGAGAGATGAACAACATTGAAATCATTATCTAATACACATCGACGTTGCTCAAGGGACTCTTCATGTAAACATATTGAACGAATTGAACATTAGGTGCAAATCAATGGTATATGACATTTACAAGAATGTTGAAGATATAAAAAAGTATGTTTATTCAGTCTTCAACATCAGTTTTTTTTTTCCGGGGTAATTCCAGTATAATATTAATTATGTTTGAAACCAAAACAAAAAAAAAGAGAAAAAAGAAAAAACGCTACCGATGCTGATACTGTGTAAAATCTATTTTTGACTCATGTCTTAACAAAGTGAGTCAACGTGATCACCAGCATCTGCTATTTGTGTGTGTATGTGTTGGGGGTGAAATGTCGGTGGGAGGGACTCGCCTATTCTCGGCAGTAGCAAGATCAGCCAAATGACACATATCGATAAGACCTTTACAGCAAATCCCTGTGCAAAGATTTCACCAAAGGGTAAAAAGCCATGGACCTGCGATCTATGTTTTCAGCAAATCTTTCAGTATCATGAAATCGTTAGATTTTCGCAAAAAATTGGTGTCAGTTCCAATCCTCCAATGATCACATACAAAGGTACGTCAACAAATGATTTAAGCATATGTGGCACTAAATATTTATGAATGTCTGACCAGTTCATGCTATTGCTTCCAAACGGAGGAGGAGATATAAATAACCATCTAACCCTACATAGATCAAAATACACACACACACACACACACACACATATATATATATATATATATATATATATATATTGAATTATAAACAAAGCTTGCTCTTATGTCTCAGATTGTAGAAATAGGGGGGTGGTAAGCCTTCATATCTGCAGTGGTAAATGATTCTGCCTAACTGACAGTATGTGCTTGAGTGGGTGAATGGGGAATAAATAAATGCTTCTCAAAATGGACCTTCAGCAAGCTTATAGTCTCCTAAGAGGGAGACCATCTCCAATGGGGAGAACGCTCACTAACATATAACTCCTGGTCAGATACCGGTATTTCGATAACCTGATTGTTTCTCCTCAGTGACCGCTGAAAGTGGTAATTTGACTCCTCTGCCTTTTCGGTTTTAAGAAATGCTATACCAGAAAAAGGCTGGTGTGCAATACCATAGTATGTTTTTGTTGAGTTTTCAAAAAAACTAACTAAAGGTGCCACCTAAGAAGCAAAAGAAATCATGAAAGAGCAAAACAAGCTACATTTTCTTGTGAAAAGTAGAAAATATAAAAAGATAACCTGTTAAGACACAAGTGCTGAGGGCCAGTTCTTGGAATGAATCCACAAGGGACTAAATTACAATGAAACAATAAATTCCAAGGATAAGTACCGAGCACCGTTCCAGCAACTTACAGAGCAGCTAGGTGTTGCAATGACTGCAAGAAATATTGAATTATAAACAAAGCTTGCTCTTATGTCTCAGATTGTAGAAATAGGGGGGTGTAAAGCCTTCATATCTGCAGTGGTAGATGATTCTGCCTAACTGACAGTATGTGCTTGAGTGGGTGAATGGGGAATAAATAAATGCTTCTCAAAATGGACCTTCAGCAAGCTTATAGTCTCCAAAGAGGAGACCATCTCCAATGGGGAGAAAGCTCACTAACATATAACTCCTGGTCAGATACCGGTATTTCGATACCTGATTGTTTCTCCTCAGTGACTGCTGAAAGTGGTAATTTGACTCCTCTGCCTTTCGGTTTTAAGAAGAATGCTATACCAGAAAAAGGCTGGTGTGCAATACCATAATATGTTTGTTGAGTTTTCAAAAAACTAACTAAAGGTGCCACCTAAGAAGCAAAAGAAAATCATGAAAGAGCAAAACAAGCTACATTTTCTTGTGAAAAGTAGAAAATATAAAAAGATAACCTGTTAAGACACAAGTGCTGAGGGCCAGTTCTTGGAATGAATCCGCAAGGGACTAAATTATAATGAAACAATAAATTCCAAGGATAAGTACCGAGCACCGTTCCAGCAATTTTCAGAGCAGCTAGGTGTGCAATGACTGCAAGAAATATTGAATTATAAACAAAGCTTGCTCTTATGTCTCAGATTGTAGAAATAGGGGGGTGGTAAGCCTTCATCTCTGCAGTGGTAAATGATTCTGCCTAACTGACAGTATGTGCTTGAGTGGGTGAATGGGGAATAATAAATGCTTCTCAAAATGGACCTTCAGCAAGCTTATAGTCTCCAAAGAGGGAGACCATCTCCAAGGGGAGAACGCTCACTAACATATAACTCCTGGTCAGATACCGGTATTTCGATATCTGATTGTTTCTCCTCAGTGACCGCTGAAAGTGGTAATTTTGACTCCTCTGCCTTTTCGGTTTTAAGAAGAATGCTATACCAGAAAAAGGCTGGTGTGCAATACCATAATATGTTTGTTGAGTTTTCAAAAAACTAACTAAAGTGCCACCTAAGAAGCAAAAGAAATCATGAAAGAGCAAAACAAGCTACATTTTCTTGTGAAAAGTAGAAAATATAAAAAGATAACCTCTTAAGACACAAGTGCTGAGGCCAGTTCTTGGAATGAATCCGCAAGGGACTAAATTACAATGAACAATAAATTCCAAGGATAAGTATAAATATGGTATTGCACACCAGCCTTTTTCTGGTATAGCATTCTTCTTAAAACCGAAAAGGCAGAGGAGTCAAATTACCACTTTCCGCGGTCACTGAGGAGAAACAATCAGGTTTCGAAATACCGGTATCTGACCAGGTTATATGTTAGTGAGCTTTCTCCCCATTGGAGATGGTCTCCTCTTTGGAGACTATAAGCTTGCTGAAGGTCCATTTTGAGAAGCATTTATTTATTCCCCATTCACCCACTCAAGCACATACTGTCAGTTAGGCAGAATCATCTACCACTGCAGATATGAAGGCTTACCACCCCCCTATTTCTACAATCTGAGACATAAGAGCAAGCTTTGTTTATAATTCAATATTTCTTGCAGTCATTGCAACACCTAGCTGCTCTGAAAATTGCTGGAACGGTGCTCGGTACTTATCCTTGGAATTTATTGTTTCATTGTAATTTAGTCCCTTGCGGATTCATTCCAAGAACTGGCCCTCAGCACTTGTGTCTTAAGAGGTTATCTTTTTATATTTTCTACTTTTCACAAGAAAATGTAGCTTGTTTTTGCTCTTTCATGATTTTCTTTTGCTTCTTAGGTGGCACCTTTAGTTAGTTTTTTGAAAACTCAACAAACATATTATGGTATTGCACACCAGCCTTTTTCTGGTATAGCATTCTTCTTAAAACCGAAAAGGCAGAGGAGTCAAATTACCACTTTCAGCGGTCACTGAGGAGAAACAATCAGGTTTCGAAATACCGGTATCTGACCAGGAGTTATATGTTTAGTGAGCGTTCTCCCCATTGGAGATGGTCTCCCTCTTTGGAGACTATAAGCTTGCTGAAGGTCCATTTTGAGAAGCAATTATTTATTCCCCATTCACCCACTCAAGCACATACTGTCAGTTAGGCAGAATCATCTACCACTGCAGATATGAAGCTTACCACCCCCCTATTTCTACAATCTGAGACATAAGAGCAAGCTTTGTTTATAATTCAATATATATATACCAAACCAGTTAAACTACACGACTCGTTCTATTTTCACAACCGTGACATGCACATGATGAAAGGAGGTCGGCATTCCTTTGAACGATGCTTTTCCCTATGCATGTGCTTTTCGCCCAGCCTTCCCTCCACTCTTCATCCACCTCACACCAAACCTCCAGCGTCTTCTCTAATGCCTGTCACTTCATTGTGTGTGCGTTATGACCATATTTTGTAAGGTCCCAAATTTGGGGGACACGTTGGACCGGAACAGGTAAACCTGAAAAACCGGTTGATCTGTTTACCTGACAGCTACTCACCTGTGTTTTGTGATAGTCGGGTGAGCGAGGATTCCCCTGCAGTCTCCACAGAGCTACCGGCCGAGCAACTTCTCCAGAAGAGCCAAAGGAGACTGAAGGAGGTCCTCGCTGGCAGTCGGGTATGTTCCAATCGTTAAATGGAAGTTAGGGTTTGTATTAATGAAGGTTTTTTTTTTCCTACAGGTTGTTGGGAACTTTCCAGTTCTTAGTAAAGGTCTGAAATATTTAATTGTCCCCTTGATACATCTTGTCATTTGACTGGACATAGGGTGACAACTGGAAGTTGTAGTTAGTGAATGTGTGAGTCGAGAGGTGAATGAGAAGAATGGAGTGAGTAAATGAAAGAAAGAATATGTATACTTATGTGTTTGGGGAAACGTAATCTAATTGAATCAATGTATTATTCTTTTAAGTGTTTTTCCCCTAAAGTATTATAATGATGTTAGTGTTGGTGAGCTCCAGAAGTGAGCAATGGACATTATTGTGCATAAATTATTGGAAATGTATTCTGATTCCTGTTTGTGGAAAGATAAAAAGGGACGAACAGAAATCGTTCCCTGGTATGTAATTAGACACATCTAGTGATGATGATAAACATTATTTTCTTGATAAAAAGGGACGAACGGAATTCGTTCCTTGAAATGTAATTTGACATGTCTAGTGATGATGTGATAAGATAAAAACATTCTTTTCTGGATAAAATGGAACAAACGGAATTCGTTCCTTTATTTCAAATAATAGTATTCTTGGTACTTTGAAAAAGGGTTCCATGTGGAAATCCTTTCCTTCAATGTAAACAATCATGGTGTTAATCAAAGAAAAGTTTTCTATAGTAATGCACGCAATGTGTTGAAACTTCGTTGATTCAATTATGGGTATTTTCCCACAAGTTCCAGTGAAATGTATTGTGTGAAGAGTGACTACTAGTGACAAACAACAACGTTAAATGTATAGGATGTAGGCTAGATAATCAAGGTAGCTATCAGACCCCCAGGTGTCGGTGAAGCCCCCGTGTCCGACCTGGAACTGACTGCCATCCAGATGTAGGGTGCAGCCCATGCCCAGCCACTGTCTCTGCCCCATGGGGGTGTGGATAGGCTGGCCGAGGGTCAGTAGACATTGTGTGTGCACTGCCAACCGGGTGTGGGGTATAGCACGAGCCCAGCCGCTGTCTCCGCCCCGTGGGGGTGTCGAGAGGCTGTCCGTGAGGTCAGCAACGGGCTGGAGTGTGAAAGAGCTTCAGACTTCGTCGGGACAACGACTTGTGTTCTTCTGGTGTGTGGAAGTCCCTGGAGGGACTCTACGAACTACTTCCGTGAGCGGCTTTTGTTTTCCGTGGAGTTGACGTGTGTTCTTCTGTTTTGTGGGAGTCCCTGGAAGGACTCCACGAACTGTTCCCGTGAGTGGTTTCTGAACTGTGTGAGGACTGTGTGACTAGGGCCAGATGCGGCCAAGTGCATAGACTGTTTGTGGTGACACTGCTGTGGGAGTCAGCTTGGTTTGATGTGACAATATAGTATCTAGTGTCGTGCGCCCTTTGGTGGTGGCGAGAACTTTATGATGTGCCTGTTTATGCCTGTTATGTAAAATGTATTTGTTATGATTTGAGGGTTCCTGCAGCGAAAAAGAACCTTGTTTGCGTGGCTATCTATGTTCGTGTGGTGTGGGCGTGTGTAGGGAAAAGTGGTACACGCATACAAACTTCTTCAGGTGAGAGTCAGACAGCAAAACGCACAGCACACCATCCGTACCATCTGGTATTAGCACCGCCTTAACTTAAAGCATCCCCATTTGATTATCACCTGGTAAGTGACATCACTGAACAAAATGTAGCACTATGCTGGCTAACGCTTTTCGACATCCCCCCTCATTCCACCTGGCATTATCTCCAGTGCAGTAGTTAAGGCTAGGACACATGTGGCACGTGAGTCGGACAGACTCTCTACATATGTATTGTTTTGGGCTAATTTTTCTTTTTGCACCGGGTAGAGCACAGGAAACAGTTGTACGTACGAATTACAACTGTTCGTCATTTTGAAACTTTTTTTTTCAAATACATAAAAGATAGGCATGCAAATTTATCAATTGAAGTTCCTTATTTCAAAGTGGAGGAAAAATTAAAGGAGTTACATACAAGCAGAGACAGACAGACAGACAGACAGAGAAGAGAGAGAGAGAGAGAGAGAGAGAGAGAGAGAGAGAGAGAGAGAGGAGAGAGAGGGAAGGGAAGAGAGAAGAAGAGAGAGAGAGAGAGCAACAGGCAGAACATAAGACGGATATGCAGTGAGACTGAGATATAGACAGAAAAATAGCAGTAAAACGACAGATAAGAGAGACCGACAGACAAAGAATAGGTGGATGCCATCATCTCATTGGCAGAATAAACAAAGGTGTTCTTTGCAAACTCCAAACTGAAGGTTTCTTTAACAGAACCCAGCACTTACTGAGATCATCATGAACAGCATCTAAAACAGTGTCCCTGCAAGAACACAGAGCAATGACAGTGACTTTTATACATCAAAATTTGTAACAGAAAGTATCTTTCGCAGGCTAGAAAAATGAATTATTATAAACGGATCCGATTTTACAAATAACCGCATTTCTCTGACGAGTTTGGAAAGTGGATATTAATCGATCTAACTACGTCAAGGCCAGTATTATGTGAAACTCCCAGTGTCAAAGTTTTCCTGATGGGTGTTTGTCTTCTCCTGTCCTTCTAGTCTCTGCTTTCTTCTCTGATTTACGGCATTGAAGACAGAGTTCCTTCAGGGTTTCTTTGAATCTGGACCCCAGAAAGCAGTAGACGAAGAAGTTGAAGGATGCGTTGATGTAGGAGAACAACTCGAAGAAACTGAGTATGAAGTTAAAGGCGTTGTGGTACCGGCCTTGTAGACTCATGCCTGGAACAACCAGAGAACACACACCTAAAACAAGAACCGGAAGAGAGCAGATGACAAATAGAACGGAAACTCCGATGAGCATGCGCGTTAAGGTGACCTCACGTGACGACAGCGTGCTGGAAGAAGTCTGCTCTCTCCATCGTACTATCTTCCCTCAACTTGATGGCGGTCAGAATGGTGGTGGTGGACACGACTGATATGTAGATGCAAGGCAACAACATACCGTTCACCAGTCCCGTGATCGTATCGATCAGTTTCTGATGCCTCAGGTAGAATCTACTGGGGTACATGGTCTTAAACACGGTGTGGGTGAGAGGGTCAAAGACACAGGCCACGCCCCAACGAGTGGTGCTGATGAAACTGACGCCCAGCATCAGAACAGCCCCGACAAGGACGACAACCCCAGTCACTTTTTGGTTTTCAGGATCTGCTGCGAGCGGAGAGGACTGAAGACACAGAAACATCTCTCACAGGCGATCATCATGGACAGGAACCCAGACACAAAGTTCATACCGCGAACAAACATCAGAAATTTGCTGACCATAAACTCTAACACCCATTCCTAGTCCTGAAACTTTGGTAAACTGTGAATAGATTTTATCAATGTTGAGGACAAAAGAGTGCAGCATGTATATACAATCGGCCAGGGAGAGAGAGAAGAGACACAGGTTGATACGTTTCTTTCAGCCCCTGTTTGCAGAAGACGATCATGTTGAGGATGTTGCAGGGAGGGCTGATGGAGAAGAGGATGGGCAGGAAAACGACAGCCACAGCTGTGTCCATGGCCACCTCCACTTGCCGACTGATGAGGTTGTCCGGGTTGTCCCAGGGAATGAAGGCTCCAGGCTTCACTGACAGCACCACACATCCTTCAGGGGCTCTGCAGACACTGTCACGTTCTCCACGTTTATATTTCCAGTTGTAGTCACTGTGTTCATCGTGTCAGAAAGAGTATGCACACCAGAGGAGCTAATTTATGACCGTAAACTAGAATCTTGTCCTTTATCTCGATAAGAAATCGCACCGACAGACGTTATCTACTGTCTGACCTTCGAATTTGAATGAAAGGAATTTTTCAGGATCTAGAAAAAAAAAAAACACTATTAACAAAGGAGTAAAAAAAAAAAAAAAAAATCGGGTCACAAAGAATAACAGTAACGTTTAATTAAGGGATGTCTCACACTTCACTTGAAAAAGATC
>JADBJO010016344.1:17500-20000 GCA_016801955.1 Conus betulinus | reverse complement strand
GGAGGTTGCTAACTTGTTAGCTGCTACTATTCACCACAATTCGTCAGCTGATCATTATTGCAAGGAATTCCAGCGTATCAAAAGATCTGCGGAGTCAAAATCTTGTTCTTTCGTGCCAGATAGTTCTGAGGATTATAACTGCGTTTTCAGCATGGATGAGTTAAAGGACGCCATTTTGAAAGCCAACAACTCAGCTCCTGGACCAGATGACATCATTATCAATTTATTCAACATTGCCAGCTGAGGGTTTAAGGTGTTGTTGTCACTGTTTAATCATGTTTGGTGTTCAGGATATTTTCCACAATCTTGGAGAGAGGCAGTTGTTGTTCCTATTCCTAAACCAGGGAAAGATCATTCGGATCCTAACAACTATCGTCCTATAGCTCTTACTAGTTGCTTATGTAAAACTATGGAGAGAATGGTATATTCTCGATTGTTATGGCAGTTAGAATGTCTTGGGGCATTGGATGTTTCCCAGTGTGGATTTCGGAACAACCGCAGTACTACTGATCACCTGGTTCGATACGAGTCTTTTATCAGGAATGCTTTGATTAATGGAGAACATGTAGTTTCTATTCTTTTTGATTTAGAAAAAGCGTATGACACAACATGGAGGTATGGAATTCTTCAGGACTTGAAGGCACTTGATTTCAAAGGTAATTTACCAATGTTTATTGCTAATTTTTTGTCTAACAGGCATTTCAGTGTTAGACTTCATTCTACCTTCTCAGATCTTTTGAGCAGGAGATGGGTGTCCCTCAGGGTAGCATCCTTTCTCCGCTCCTGTTCAATCTCAAGATTAATAATATCGTTCAGTCAGTAAAGTCTGGGATTGATAAGTCATTGTTTGTTGATGATTTCTCTATCTCTGCCAAGGGGAAAACCTTGGCCGCAGCTGAGCGTCAACTTCAGTTGTGTGTTAATCGTGTTCAGCAGTGGGTCACTGAAAATGGATTTAAGTTTTCAGCTACTAAGACAGAGTGTATTCATTTCCATAGGAAAAGATCTCAGGTCTTAGAACCAGCTATCTGTCTCAATGGTCAGGTAATTAAAGTTTCCAAACAAGTGAAATTTTTGGGGTTATTTTTGATAGTAGGCTTTCCTTTTTGCCTCACATTAAGTACATTAAACAATCTTGCCAGTCAGGTTTGAATGTTTTAAAGGTTATTAGTCACACTGATTGGGGTGCGGACAGGCGAACTTTGTTGCGATTATATCGGGCTTTGGTGAAACCAAAGCTAGATTATGGTTGTGTGGTATATGGATCCGCACGAAAGTCTTATCTCAAAGCTCTTGATCCAATTCATCATCAAGGACTGCGGATTGCTTTGGGAGCATTTCGCACATCTCCAAAAGAGAGTCTGTATGTTGAATCTGGAGAACCCCCTTTGGAGCTAAGGAGATTGTGTCTTTCCATGAACTATTATCTGAAACTGAGGGCTAGTCCAGAAAACCCTGCCTATGATATTGTCATGAACCCACCTTTTAGAGCCAAATATGACTTAAAGCCAAATGGGATTCCTCCACTGGGTATCCGTATTTTGCCCCCCTTCGGGCAGCTGGCATTGACCTTGATACTGTTGATGATGGTCCATTACAGACTGATGTACCTCCCTGGAAAATAGCCAATCCAGAGATTAATTTATACTTAACTCAATTTCGAAAGGAGGTCACCTCGAGTGCTGCATATAAACAACTTTATCTTGAGCAATGTGAACTTTATAAAGATTTTACCAAGATTTTTTACAGATGGTTCTTCTAAAAAAGATGAGAGAGCTGCAGCGGCCATTGTGTGTGATAGCAATTTTCAGGAGCCCCCACCTTGTTAAGATTGCGAGATTGGTCATCTGTTTATACTGCTGAACTGAAGGCTTTAAATCTGGCTCTCAGTGCGGTGTCCAGGTCAGATCAGAACGATTTCCTTATTTTATATCGGATTCATTGTCGGCACTGTCGGCTTTATCGACAAGAGAAGTTTCACATCCAGTTTTGGCGGATATTCATGATCTTCATACTCAGCTTGTCTCTTCGGGAAAGCATATAGTTTTCTGTTGGGTCCCCAGCCACATGGGAATCTATGGTAACTCCGTGGTAGACAAAGCAGCCAAACAAGCTCTCGGTGCAAGTCTTTCTAGGAGGCCTGTGCAGTTTGTTCCTCACTCAGATCTTCGTCGTCATAAATCTAGCTTGTATTGTCGTGAACTGTGGCAGAGTGAATGGTCTAGCCAAATTCATAACAAATTGTTTAAAATTTGCCCAGATTTAATCAACCCTTTCCCATCGATTGTACGTAACCGTAAAGAGGAATCGGTTTTGTCACGGTTACATATTGGGCACAGCTATATAACGCACAGTTGGATACTCAGAAGGGAAGACCCTCCATGGTGTGTTGCATGTGACAGCTTGTTCAGTGTTCATCATTTTTTTACTGAATGTGCTGATTTGATGTGTATCAGAGAGAAGTTCTTTTCCACCAGTGATTTATCAGTTCTTTTTCGTG
>JADBJO010016344.1:0-12500 GCA_016801955.1 Conus betulinus | reverse complement strand
TGGACAGTTTTACTGCGTCCGTCAAGTGTATTTCAAGTGTCATTCAACAGCTGCTTTTTCAGGGTTTTTTTTGTTAGTGATTGTTTTGCTTACATGTTTGTTTCTGGTTTAATGTGTCTCAAAGCGTGGGCCATGTAGCCTAATCGCTCTACAGATGTGGTGAAGCATACATAGAATAGTCCGGTCAAATCTTCTCGTAATGACGCTATTTTAATAAAAGTGAAATTAGAACCGTATCTTGACTATCATGCAGGAGTATTGAAATCATACACTGAAAACATAAACAACTGCTGTACTGCATGTGCACTAATATTGCAGAATTCAATCACGATATTTGTAAACAAAAAGGTAAGTATGTAACATAATCAATCGATACATGCATTGACCTTTTCACTCGGGACTATTACAACAAATACAAATCTAGGAACGGTGTGATTACTAAAATGGTATACGTTGAGGTGTATTCTGAATAAACAAATAGCCTGAACAGCAAATCTTTCGCCACATGAAAGCTAAATTTTTATATCTTACCCGTTACCCGAAACAAACTCTCTACCACAAGAGATCTCGCGAATTATAAAGCACATAACGTGACCTGGTCAATAGGTCAACAATGCAATCATTGTTACTTGTGGCAGCGACACTAACAAGGTAGCGTGTTGACTTGGTTCATGGAGGCTGGTTCTCCAGTATCATGTATGCCGGAAATATGTGTACATCTTAATTGGATCAATCCATCTGCCAGGCGACACGCTTTTCAGAGAAAAACAACAACAAAAGTTCATTGATGTGAAAGAGTTGATGCATGCAATCAATATGCAGTATTTACTTGAATTAAAAATGTTTACACTCTGATTTATCCCAAACTACAGCTTGACATGCCCAACACACAGCCACAACCCCTCATTCACAGCATCCCCCACGTGTTGACAGTAAAAGCTGACGTCAGTGTACAGTGAGGGGCAACCCAGGACTGACCCTGAGAAATGAGAAGTGAAAACCCTCGGCTATTTTTATGACAGTTAAAAAGAGCAATCAAAGAACAACATCCCCAGTTGTTCACGGAATGGAGAATAACGGTGATGGAGAACAGTGCGGAAAGCTGACAGAAAAGGCGGTTCCATTCCGTCAAACAGCATCAAGAAAGTCACTTCCAGTCGTGAACAACTTTGAACTAACAGAGCGATCGATGAGGATATCACTGAAGAGGTGGACAGTCCCGTTAAGTAGTGTACGTTGATTGTTGTACTTACCCAAGATGATGGAGATTAAGAATGTGAGTGGACCTAACTGAACTCATCGAAGACATTGACAGAGAAGTGTATGCATAGCAGGCGGCAGAAGAAACATCAAGATTAGGGATGAAGACTGTTATCTCAGTTAAAAGCCCAGTCAGAATTCCATCAGATAATACTGGATGAAAACAGTTCCAGTTTGACATTGGAAATGTTATCAAACAACACAGACAATACAATGTTCAAAACCTGTACGATATTTCTGTCATACCACAGACATGCATATGTATACACACATATGTGTGCATGCGTGCGCACATGCGTGCATGCACTAGTATGCTCACACAAGCCCACATATGCACATGCACGCACGCCACATAAACTGGCACACACACACACACACACACACACACACACACACACACACACACACACACACACACACACACACACACACTTAAAATAGTGGCGCAGACAATGTCCTGTTGGTACATAAGGTCTGTCCAGATCGTTGGGCTAAATGCACTGATTAGACAACTGCTAAGTCGTATGCATTAGACCCTCATCTTAATCCTTTCGTCTTACTCATTAATTCATGTATCCATAAGCTGTCAATCCTGCGGAGTGTGGCATAGCAGCTTAGAAGATGTGGTACAGCATATATGGACTAATCTACTCGCAGTGACACATCCTTGACAAAAAAACTGAAACTTTGGTACCAAAGTATACTTTTTTTTCAAAATATGACAGACCGTATAACGGATTGAAGCAGTCGTTTGTCATAAGGATAACATTTTATTATTAGAAAAACGAACAAACAAAAAAATGTTGATTTGACCTGACTCCAGATACAAACGTAATGTTCGAAACGAAAATTCTGTTAGTTGGGTCAGATCATGAAAGACAATTGTCTCAAAATACATGCAGTAGACTAGAGAGTGATCTTGGAGATGACTGCACCATAAAACATAGGTGATGTCTGACGTTTCCTACGAACGATTCCCCAACAAAAGAAATTCATCCCTCATTTTGAGAGAAAAGTGATCATCTAACAGAACTGTTCAAAAAGGCAACAGCTGGATATATGCAAGTCACAAGAACACTTTCGTAGCTTTGAAGAGAGAACAGACGGAAACAATACTCGGTTTGTACGATGTGAGCAGAGAACGTATGGTCTCTGCAGAGGTGAGCAGCTATCCATTGGATGCACTTCTACATCTTCCAAAACGGAAAACTGATACAAATCAGGAAAACCGTTATATACCACGGATGAAGCAACAGCTGACAGTGCCCTCAAGCCAAGTTCAGCGTTCAGACAGTTCAACGCTACAGTCAGTGGTAGCTCAACATGCCATGCCCAAGGCAACCAGTACGTGAGCCAAGGCTAGTCCGAGGTCATTTTGACACTCACTCGCCTGGCCAGAAGTACGTTATGATGGCTTCAACACTTGCTTACATAACACTCAACTGGCACAACGAGTTGATGACATCGGACACATAAGATACGAAGTTAGAGAAGAGATGGCACACAAACTGCACACAGAAAAAAAAAGAAAAAGAAACACGCGAAGGTGCTGGGGAGGACCCAGAAAAGCACTGTCTTCACATGATTTTAGAGCAGTCCTGTATCACACTTGGAGGCCTACGCTGTGTTGATGATCGGTACAGGCATGCGCAGGACACTCCCATTAAGATATCAAGGGACATAACTGCTCCTGAACAGAGGTAAATCAGACTACAGGATGCAACTCATAACAGCCTTAAAGTAGCATCCCCATGGGTGTACCAGCCTGTATTTCATGACTGCAGAGCCCACCGGCAAAAACAATACCACCCTCCCAGCTGTCGAGCACACCCCACAGACCCAACCATCCCTTTGGATTCTCTCTTGAGGGCACATAAGACCGTATGGTGAAAGCTTTTCATTTAAAATGATGGAATGGATGACAAATAAACAGACCCTTTAAAAAAACTGTTTAAAGTTCAGTTCATGAACCAGTTTGTCAATGTATATTAATCTGATTCTTATATGTGAAACAATCGAAACAAAATGGCCAAAAAACGACGCAAAAAAAAAAAAGTTTAATAAATAATTAAGGAACACAGTTGTACATGTATTGTGACACACCGTTGATATCAATGAAAGAAAATTCACACACACACACACACACACACACACACACACACACACACACACACACACACACACATGCGTGCATACACGCACGCACGCACGCACGCACGCACGCACGCACGCACACACACACACACACACACACACACACACACACACACACGCACACGCACGCACGCACGCACACACACACACACACTCAGGAGGGACTGAACGATTGTACACATAGGTTTGTTGATTCTAAACATACTAATTTGCTTTAAATTGAATCAACAAAGCCTCAGGGGAACGTGACGTCATCAGTCTTCTTTTTTTTTTTTGTGTTATCATAACAAGGGTTTTGATAAACATGTGCCGATGATCATCAAATGAGAAAAAGCGTGCGTTTAAACGAGCACGTGTCAGAAAAGTCATTGATTTGTGTGCGACAGATCAATAAGCTTGGATTCGATTGTTCTGTGTTTTCATACGATGGAGATGGATTACATTCACACCACTTGCACACCAAAAACATTTTTTTTGAAAATCATTCACGCGCCAGAACCGTGCTTAAGGACTCGCCTATTGACAGACAGACAGAGTCAGACTGTTTTGACAATGTTCGTTGTGTCTGAAAATTGCTTCTCCTTTTTCTGTCATGTGCCCATTAAAAGGCAGGCTGCGTGGTTCCAGGTGGACAGACTGCCATGAAAGGAATTTCATTACAGTTTGATATGTGAGGTGTCCCAGGTGACAAAGCTTTTAGTGTGCACTCTTTCATTACACTCTGATGTAGGACATCCTGGAAGACACAAGCCTTTAATATGCACTCTTTCATTACAGTTTGATATGTGAGGCAATCCAGGTGACAAAGCCTTTAGTGTGCACTCTTTCATTACAGTTTTATATGTGAGGCGTCCATGTGACAAAGCCTTTAGTGTGCACTCTTTCATTACAGTTTTATATGTGAGGTGTCAATGTCAAGTGACAAAGACTTAAGTGTGCACTGTGTACTGTTCTGACCATCTAAGAAGACATAATCATGATTTTTGCATTTTTCTATCAAGCTCTGATTTGCCAAACATCACAGAAGACAAGACACTGATTCTGTAGTTTTCCATTATATTCTGATCTCCACAGTATCCCAGGAGACAGACATGTGGGACAAAATATGCTGAATGCATGGCTTCATAAATTTGCATGTGCATATGTTCAAGTACTATCAATGAACAACTTCAAACAAAATTCAAACTTTGCTTTGGATGAGGAAATAAAGCATCAGCTAGCTTACCTTGATCTGCTGCATGCGCTGAATGTTCTTGTACAATCGGTCTTTCTGGTCAGTTCTGAGGATCTTGACACACAACACAACATGACTGTTCAAACACAGGGGCTAGCAAAAGGCTGCTTAAAAAAAGGTCATGCTGCTCTTTAAAATTCCAGTTCTGTATTCACTTTAATGTTATAAACAACATAAAAAGAATTATGTATGTTCCTAAAAGTTAAAGATGTTTGTTGCTGTAAACTACCAGTTGCATCAATGATGCTTTAAACTACCAGCTGCATTGTTGTGAAATGTCTTTCTGTTTATTTTCTGAAAGAAAAGTGACAAAACATTCAGGGGCCATCTGACTGTCGAGTTTTACATCCCTTGGCATCCATTTCCATCATCAATGTCACATCCACTCCACATCACCATCACTCCAAGCCAACAAACTCCTTCTTCTGCTCCAAAATGAAAGTTTTTTTTTTAAAGCTACCATCATCACCGGTCTTGTCACCACAATTCCTGGTGGCTTCACTGCTGCAACTGACTTTCTGCCTGAATCATCTCTGTTCTGAACCTTGTCTAGTCCCTCCTCCATTCCCCCCTCCCCCATCTGCCCCTCACTCCATCCCTCCTAAGAAACACACTATTCCATCACAAATACGTATACACATACACCCATACATGACTACCATAATCACTATCCACATACATGCATGCACAAATGTAATCTCTGTAGATTTAGATATAAGACTTTCCCTCCTTACTCCTCCTGCCCATCTCCAACCATTGCTCACACCATCTTAAATACCTCCTTTGCCCTCTTTCTTCCCCTGTCTCTCTGTCTGCCTGGTTTGTCTCCCTTTGTCTGAGACCATTTCTCCTTTTCTCCGTCTTATGAGCACACACACACACACACACACACACACACACACACACACACACACACACACACAGGGTTGTGCATCTACATATTCACATAAATATGTCCATATTTGTCAGTTTATTTGATGACAGCATTAAAGCATCACAGTCCACAAACGTCTGGGATCAAAGTTCACCTGATTTTTGTCCTTGTTTTCTTTTGATAATTTCATATCATCAGTTCAAGGGCAATTTTATTTTATAGAAAAAGACTTTTCATCAGTTAATGAACAAGCAAAACAAAGGCTAGTAACTGGTATTCTTTGACACTATGGCACAGTTATAGTAGCTTTTTCCCCCAGAAAAAAAAAAAACAATCTGTCAACTAGAAATACTTATTTTACAATCTCTACCTTAAAAGCAAAAGCGCATGCTGTATTTTCAGTCTGCTGGCTGTTTTTCTATACAGCAGGCCTAAGGAGAAAATCTCATGGTCAAAGAAACTTTGATAAATAAACAAAAAAAAAACCAAATAAACAAAGAAACAGAATCAGTCCTAGCTTGCATCACTCAAAAGTTGTGAAACATTATGGAAGGCATGGTGTTCACCTTGGAAAGTGGTTGATTTTCTGAAACTCTGTCAAACTGCGCAGGATGAAGGGTTTCAAGTGACAGCTGGTCCAGGCAACGTTGAAGTCAGAGCAATTCTGGTGGA
Source organism: Conus betulinus (assembly GCA_016801955.1). NCBI lineage: Eukaryota > Metazoa > Mollusca > Gastropoda > Neogastropoda > Conidae > Conus > Conus betulinus. The sequence goes on along the minus strand of JADBJO010016344.1, from coordinate 6,306 downwards.
CCTCCTGGAAGCCATGGGCCATCAGAATGTTGCGAATGATCTTGCACTCTGCACCGCCAAACTTGAAAGCCATGTGATATTGATCTGCATGGAAAAAGTATGCGTTTTCACAAGAGAGAAAAATAACATGGAGTGTGCATCATTAAAAAAAAAAAAAAAAAAAAAAAACCCAAAAGCTCACCTCTTTCCTGACTATATCATGACCTGAAATCAACAGATCCCTGTAGACTGCTGCCTCTAAGGCTGCCAGAAGATGAACCTGTGTGTGGCTGTGTTATGGCATGTCAGAATGAACACTGTGAAGGTAATCCGAATGAGAGGGCAACAGTAATGGAACAAGACAGAAAAAACAGGTAAGGTAATGTTGCTTATAGCCCAGCCGACCGCAAAGGGCCATATCAGGGCTGTCACCACATTCAAATGAAAGAAAACAAAATTCATCCACTTTGCCATATACACCAAAAATAACCTGAAGAAGAGCATCATATGCATTGCACTAGTCAGTAGCTGAGATGCACTTCAATTCCAAACAATCCATTTTCTGCTTCCATGTAACTGCCTCAGTAACACTGATTTGATGATGGGCAAAGATGATAAATGAGAAGCAAAGCTTTTTGGACATATTATGTATGGAAACACAATTAACGAAGACATTCAATGTCAACCTCCCTCCCTTCTTTCACAATTAACAAAGAGTGAAAGACATTCAATGTCAACCTCCCTCCCTTCTTTCACAATTTACAAAGACATTCAATGTCAACCTCCCTCCCTTCTTTCACAATAAACAAAGACATTCAATGTCAACCTCCCTCCCTTCTTTCACAATTAACGAAGACATTCAGTGTCAACCTCCTTCCCTTCTTCCACAATTAACGCAAACATTCAATGTCAACCTCCCTCCTTTCTTTCACTATTAACAAAGACTTTCAATGTCAACCTCCCTCCCTTCTTTCACAATTAACAAAGACATTCAATGTCAACCTCCCTCCTTTCTTTCACTATTACAAAGACTTTCAATGTCAACCTCCCTCCCTTTTCACAATTAACGAAGACATTCAATGTCAACCTCCTTCCCTTCTTCCACACTTAACGCAAACATTCAATGTCAACCTCCCTCCTTTCTTCACTATTAACAAAGACATTCAATGTCAACCTCCCTCCCTTCTTTCACAATTAACAAAGACATTCAATGTCAACCCCCTCCTTTCTTTCACTATTAACAAAGACTTTCAATGTCAACCTCCCTCCCTTCTTTCACAATTAACAAAGACATTCAATGTCAACCTCCCTCTCTTCTTTCACAATTAACAAAGACATTCAATGTCAACCTCCCTCCCTTCTTTCACAATTAACAAAGACATTCAATGTCAACATCCCTCCCTTCTTTCACAATTAACAAAGACATTCAATGTCAACATCCCTCCCTTCTTTCACAATTAACAAAGACATTCAATGTCAACATCCCTCCCTTCTTTCACAATTAACAAAGACATTCAATGTCAACATCCCTCCCTTCTTTCACAATTAACAAAGACATTCAATGTCAACCTCCCTCCCTTCTTTCACAATTAACAAAGACATTCAATGTCAACATCCCTCCCTTCTTTCACAATTAACAAAGACATTCAATGTCAACCTCCCTCCCTTCTTTCACAATTAACAAAGACATTCAATGTCAACATCCCTCCCTTCTTTCACAATTAATGCAGACATTCAATCAGCCTCCCTCCCTTCTTTCTTGTTTTCTGTTTTGCAAATGACATACTGCATGGTCCACATCACCTCCAGCCTTTAACCTTATGAAACAATTATCTGATCAATGTCCTCCAGGCCTTAACCTTATGAATCAATTATCTGATCAATGTCCTCCAGGCCTTAACCTTATGAATCAATTATCTGATCAATGTCGTCCAGGCCTTTAACCTTATGAATTAATTATCTGATCAATGTCTTCCAGGCCTTTGACCCTATGAACTAATTATCTGATTAATGTCCTCCAGGCCTTTAACCTTATGAATTAATTATCTGATCAATGTCCTCCAGGCCTTTAACCTTATGAATTAATTATCTGATCAATGTCCTCCAGGCCTTTAACCTTATAAATCAATTATCTGATCAATGTCCTCAAGGCCTTTAAACCCTATGAATCAATTATCTGATCAATGTCCTCCCAGCCTCATATTTTAAGGAAAGGTTGTCTGCAGACTGAAGTCCATACAGGACTGGCTTCAGACTCAATCTTTTATTTTTGTAATCTTAACTTTCAGCTCTGCTGTTTGCCTGAATCCAGGCTGAGGAGCTCTGTCATGTTTTGAGGCTTCAACAGATGTCACTGTAACCCAATGATTTTGAGCCCATCTGATCCCAAAGACTTAAATTCAGGGTTTCAAAAGAAGACTGTTGTCAACTAGGTATGTTTCATACTTACCCTCCTACAGCTTTGAAATTTGTGTGCTTGTTAAGTATGCTGCTGGCATTGAACAAGATCACAGGTATCTTTTTCCCGTACCCCGTCCAAATGATGTTCAACTTCTTGTCCCTGGAAGCAAAGGTTGAAGCACTTATGACATTATGAAGAATTTTTCTTTTTTGAATTAAAGGCTTTTCCTTCAATAAGTAAGCAAATTCTTTCACAACTGAGCATCAATAAATAAAAGACAGAAAGTTACTGCATCACTGATAAAACGTGTTGAGAATAAAAGGCAATGTAATCAAAAACAGAAGGCAGGGAGGAGGGGGGAAAAAAAAAAAGGGGGGGGGGGGGGGGGAGAAGAAGAAACTGAAGAAACCAAACAAGAAGATAAGACTTGACCTTCAAATTCACACTTGCTGACTGCATACAAATAAGTAGATGCATAGTTACAGCAGGACTGTGATCTGGTTGAACTGCAATTACTACCAACAAAAATACCAATCACTGTTTCTACCTGGATATACTGAGATCAAAATTCCTAATGGTACAGTGGTAGGACCAGTCTTACCTGTAGAGATCACCATCCTCTGTTCAGTCTTACCTGTAGAGATCACCATCCTATGTTCAGCCTTACCTGTAGAGATCACCATCCTATGTTCAGTCTTACCTGTAGAGATCACATCCTATGTTCAGTCTTACCTGTAGAGATCACCATCCTCTGTTCAGTCTTACCTGTAGAGATCACCACCATCCTCTGTTCAGTCTTACCTGTAGAGATCACCACCATCCTATGTTTAGTCTTACCTGTAGAGATCACCATCCTCTGTTCAGTCTTACCTGTAGAGATCACCACCATCCTATGTTCAGTCTTACCTGTAGAGATCACCGCCATCCTATGTTCAGTCTTACCTGTAGAGATCACCATCCTATGTTCAGTCTTACCTGTAGAGGTCACCATCCTATGTTCAGTCTTACCTGTAGAGGTCACCATCCTCTGTTCAGTCTTACCTGTAGAGATCACCATCCTCTGTTCAGTCTTACCTGTAGAGATCAGCATCCTGAACGATGTTCAGTCTTACCTGTAGAGATCACCATCCTATGTTCAGTCTTACCTGTAGAGATCACCATCCTATGCTCCAACAGTCGAAACAGATTGCAATGAAAAATTCTGAATGTGACAGGCTTCACTGATATAAACATCAATCTGACAGTTATGTCCATTGACTATGCTCATGTTCAGCAATGCTTGTATGTGTTGTAAGTTATCACTGTTCATTTCAACGTAGTCACCAGTCAACACTACAAACACAGACAACACTGTTCGTTTCAACGTAGTCACCAGTCAACACTAAAAACACAGACAACACTGTTCATTTCAACGTAGTCACCAGTCAACACTAAAAACACAGACAACACTGTTCATTTCAATGTTGTCACCAATCAACACTAAAAACACTGACAACACTGTTCGCTTCAACGTAGTCACCAGTCAACACTACAAACACAGACAACACACTGTTCATTTCAATGTTGTCACCAGTCAACACTACAAACACAGACAACACTGTTCATTTCAATGCAGTCACCAGTCAACATTACAAACACAGACACAACACTGTTCATTTCAATGTAGTCACCAGTCAACACTACAAACACAGACAACACTGTTCATTTCAATGTAGTCACCAGTCAACACTGGAAACTACATTGTGCATATGCTTCACAACCCGGCATAATGTAACTGTGCATATGTTTCAAACTCAGCATAACTAAAACTGTGCATGTTTCACAACTCGGCATAACGTAACTGTGCATATGTTTCACAACTCAGCATAACTAAACTGTGCATGTTTCATAACTCTGCATAACTAAACTGTGCTTATGTTTCAAAACTCAGCACAACTAAACTGTGCTTATCTAAAGAAGGCACCACGTCAAAAGAAAAACAGGTCTCAATCACCTGATTAGATTTTTTTTAATAGTTAGAACCTGCTGTTACCAAACTAATTTAAGCTGAAACAGGCATAAAAAAAAATTTAAAAGAAGCAGAAAAAATGTTAATGCAACCACCATGTTATGAGGTGATGTAACATCATTATCACAGTACCGAGCTATATAAACATGAGCTTAGTTTTCTTCCATGGAAGGATACAATCAAGAATGTACACCCACATCACATGCTTGCCAAAAATGTACATTCAGATCACATGCTTGCCATTTATCAACAAAATTCACTTTGGAATTCGGGACAAATCAGAACATGAGTTTACAGACGAAGAGTTCCTGCACTTTCAGAGGTAGCTACACTGTTGTTCACACCAGCCAATAATTAGGGGTGAAAGTATCTTTGTACTCAAGGTGTGCAGCCACCCACTGGAAGTTGTTAACTTTTCAGGGGAGTTTCATGTTTCTCTAATTCTTTAAACATGCCCACATTTTACATTTAGACTTCTGTGGGATATTCAATAGACTGCCAATTTATTTTATTGGCTAAATAGTGGGAAACAATAATGAAAGAAGCTGTTCTTAAACTGCCAATTTATTTTATTGGCTAAATGTTTTGCACTGCGGTGGCTCATTGGTCAAAACTGTGGGCTGTGATTATGATCTTACAATCTGGGAGACTCTAAAACATATTTGAAAGTGACAACATAAGTCTTTGCAGTTGAAAATTGAAATGAAGTTTATTTCAGCTATGATACAGAGCTGAACAGAAAAAAAAAATACAAGGGTTTACTTTTGTGTGGACAGTTCACATTTCTGGGCCATTTCATCTTCTGATTTAATGTTCTTTTTAACAGAGTTGGAAACAGACTGCCATCAGAATCATTCACTGTCTGTCCCCTGCAACCTGCACCCTCCCCTGTTGCCACTTTAACTGGAGCCTTTATCATCAGAAGCTTAATTCACACCGTTTTTGGTCATATGGCCACAAAATCTCATTTCAGCAGTCTCAACACTGCTGGTGGTGGTTATCGATTTCTAAAGCTTTCACTGGTTTAAGTCTTGTCATGAACAAAGTTATGCACCTCCTAACATTGCACCATCACGTTTCCAAACATGGCACATTAATTCAGAGTCTGGAGCAAGATGTGGTAGTTGGTTACTTTCTCTTCAAACTGACCACTGAAATCAACTATTACTGGATACTTACCCTGAAACTACTGACTGAGAATCATCTGCAAAAATGCAGTTACAGTTATTTTCAAAACAAACAATGCTAATGCTGTCATTCTTGCAATGTATCCTTCTGGCCATTTACCTGCAGCTAGAATTAACAGAGTGCTTTGCCATGTTTAAGTCACCTGCCACAAGAATCCTTGCAACATGTGCAAAATGTCAAAACATGTTAAATGACTCGTCCAAGTTTACTTCTACCTTCCTTTCCCCTGACAAAGTCAAATCAACAAACCTGCTGTCATTCTCTTCCTCCTTGCCGTCATCTGTCATAATCAGTCATCAAATCAACAAACCTGCTGTCATTCTCTTCCTCCTTGCCGTCATCTGTCATAATCAGTCATCAAATCAACAAACCTGCTGTCATCCTGTCATCCTCTCATCAAATCAACAAACCTTGCTGTCATCTGTCATAATCAGTCATCAAATCAACAAACCTGCTGTCATCTTCCTCCTTGCCGTCATCTGTCATAATCAGTCATCAAATCAACAAACCTGCTGTCATCCTCTTCCTCCTTGCCGTCTGTCATAATCAGTCATCAAATCAACAAACCTGCTGTCATCCTCTTCCTCCTTGCCGTCATCTGTCATAATCAGTCATCAAATCAACAAACCTGCTGTCATCCTCTTCCTCCTTGCCGTCATCTGTCATAATCAGTCATCAAATCAACAAACCTGCTGTCATCCTCTTCCTCCTTGCCGTCATCTGTCACAAT
>JADBJO010016343.1:27500-40745 GCA_016801955.1 Conus betulinus | reverse complement strand
GTCTTTAGTCAAATGTATCCAATAAAATTAACTCAATATGGATTGTAAAAAAAAAAAAAGACTACCTTACATTTGGCATACAGAATGTTGTTTTAACTGGATGGTAGAGGTAAGAAAACCCTGGGTTATCGAACGTTCCAAACACAAATTGCATGAATATGGATTTGGTTGTTGTACGGTTTAGTCAGGGTGTCGGAGATGTGAAAGCCTTATATACGCGTATTTCATGAGAGGACTGATTGACTGTAGTTGGCAAGACTGGGACTTTTATCATTAAAGATAGTGATATATTTGATTTTCTTTTTATATAGAATGATAAATGGTTTACATAGTGTGCCTAGCTATATGTCAATGGCTGTTAATAGAGAAGGAAAACGTGTGATGACAACATTTCGTTTTGGTATTTCCGACATCTCTCGTTCGTCATTCTCGCTACAGACAGTCAAGGAATTGTTATTTTCTTATTCATTGTGTGGAGCGTCAAGAGAAGATGAACTTCATTTGTGTACTCATTTGCTCAGAACTTAGTCGTTTTGAGAGAACAACAATTCATTCCACATAAATATTTCAAACAACCGTACTTGTTTAAACTTGTTATACGAATCTCGTCAACAAATGAGAACATTGTTTAGCAGCTCATGTATATAATGTGAACAAAGTATTCCAGAGCAGAAGTCTGTTATTTAAGATAGTCGGTAATAATTCTTGAAACTGTACATCTTTTGCCATGTACACCCCCCTCTCAACCCCCCCTCCTCCCCCACTTTTCTAAAGGGCTATGGCCTTTTAGGAAAAGAAAATTCTCTCTCTCTCTCTCTCGCTCTCTCTCTCTCCCCTTCTCTCTGCGTATGTATCTGCGTGTGTGTGGGCTGTGTGTGTGGTGTTGTGTGTGTGTTGTGTGTGGTGGTGGGAATGTCTGTGCCTGCCTGCCACTTTTTTTTTGTGCCTGTAGGCGTTTACAAGTGAGCGCACCTATGCGCAATTACCTATGTGCACGTACATCAAAACATTTACACCATTTACCGCTGTTGTGTCATTACGGAAATAGGCATATGATCTTAGATGGTTTCATCTTATAAGTTTTCGCTCCTTCCTTTCTTTTCTTTTCTTCTTTCTTTCTTGTCTTTCTTTCTTTCTGTCTTTCGTTTTCCTTGTCGCCAACACTTAAGCACCTAACTCCTCGTTGAGGAGATTGGAGGAATTCACGAGCACTAGCAGAGCTGAAGTGCCGATCACAAGGGCTCTCCAAAAGATCGCTTGACCGGTCCCGGCCCCCCCACTCTGTGAGAAGCTGGGCTCCTTATGTTGAAGCACGTTCCCATACAAAGCGAAATCGCCATGTTAACCAGGGGAACTAAGGGTCGCCCTTACACTCACGGGCACTCGCGACTTCGATCATGTGTCCTCGCGTCCGCCTACCTCTAGTGTGCATTGATGTATGTGCCCTCTGTGTTGTATGGCGTTGTGTGTGGTACGGTTCTGTTACTTCGGTGAGACTGAAAATACATCACCGCACACACCACCACACCACACACCACTACCAACATACCACGACGCACGCACGGCCGCGCGCGCGCGCACACACACACAGAGCAACAGATGTCGCACGAGCGTACGAACTCAAGTCCAACACACACCCACGCACGGAAGACACGCACGCGCGCGCGCGCGCGCGCACACACACACACACACAAACACAACACACACACCGCACGCACGCACGCACGCAATCACGCACGAAAACACAAACACACACGCAACGCACGCACAGCCGCAACACCCAACACACCGCACGCGCAAACACACACCCACACACACACACACAACACACCACACACACACACCACCTCACACACAAATTGTTCGGTGGATTATGGATCTGACAACTCTCTGAGGGTGTAATCGTTTTGTCCAGGGTTGGTGTGAGAGGGGAAAAGAAGAAGGGCAGAGGAGGTGTGCGCTTCTCTCTCTCTCTCTCTCTCTCTCTTCTCTCTCTCTCTCTCTCTTCATAGGTTCCTGGTGGTCCGGGAGAAAGATAGAAGAAAGGAAGGCCCAAAGTGTTAAAGGCGAGGGTAGCGGGGGGAAAAGGGCAGGGGATGCGGCGGGATGGGATGGGAGTCGGGAGGGGGGTGGAGGGGGGTTGGGGGGTGGGGGGAGCGGGGGTGGGGGGGCGGGGGCGGGGGGGGGCAAGGGGTCTGGGAATGAGGAAGAGAGCGACATTCTCGTTGATCAGTTTCAACGACATTCGCCTGCGAAAAATGTTGACCAAAGTGGGAGGGAAAGAAAGCGGTGGAAAAGGGAGAAAAGAAGACAAGCATAGGGGTGAGAGGAGAGGGAAGATGGCAAGGTGTCGTTTGCTTATCAGTGTGTGTGTGTGTGTGTGTGTGTGTGTGTGTGTGTGGGGTGTGTGCATGCGTGGCGTGCGTGCGTGAGTGCGTGATGTGTGTGTGTGGGTGTTTGGTGTGTGTTTGTGGTGTGTGTTGTGCGTGTGTGGGTGTGTAAGATCTAAAGATAAAGGCCAATTGAACTACTTAAAACATTTGCAAACTGACTCAAGAACACAGAACTGTTTAAAATACTTGGTAAAGGTAAGGAAGTCGATCCATCAGTGTAACCATCAATACCCGAATTTGTAAAGAGTTCTCTTGCTCTTGGGCATTGAATTAGTAAATGACTGATACTTAAGGTTTCCCCACACATACATTTAACGTTATGACAATATTTTGTTTTTCAATGCGTTCAAACGAAATCTATGGATTAAGCTTTCAATCTCCCTAGACGAGAAGAGACTTGTTTGTACGTTTTCCCCCTTGTACCCATCACTAAACTTTACACAGTTGTGATAATATTGGACGTCTGAGTTCATCAGTAATGTTTTAACTTTTTCTCTTGACGTTGAATTTATAATTGAAAAACATTCTTTCAAATCTAAAGGAAATGTTAAGTGGTATTGCGTAATTGACATTTTGAGCTGCTTTTCTTGCAAGTTGATCTACGCGCTCGAGTGTCATGACTTGCGTCGTGTGTGGATGTATGTGGTGTGCATAGCGTGGGTGTGTGAGTGTGGTGCGTGTGTGTGTGTTTGTGTGTGGTGTGGGTGTATGTGAATGCTGTCGCGTGTGGTATGTGCGCGTGATGTGGCGTGTGCGCGAGTTCACACCAGATGCGTGCGGTATGTGTGTGAGTGTGTGTATTGCATGCGTGTGTGCTTGGCGTGCGGGCATGTGTGTATGTGTGCAGGTGTGAGTGCTAGTGCGGTGGTGTGGGGTGGTGCCGTGCGGCGCGTGCATGCGTGAGAGGGGTTATGTGTGTGATGTGTGTACGTTGTGCAGCGCTAGGGTGGGTGTGGTGTGTGTTGTGTGGTGTGTGTGTGTGTGTGTGTGTGTGTGTGTGCGTGCGTGCGGCTGGCGGTTTGGTGGTTCAGTTATGTTCTTTATGAGTGCGTGTGCGAGGGCAGGCTCTTCAGAATGGTTCTTACCCCAGACGAAACGGGGTTAGCAAGGAAAGAAAAATAAGATGATGACCTTGCCCTCACCTTTCACAATCTGTCCTCCTCCTCTTCCCATCTAACTCCCCATTCCATTCCGCCACTGCTTCAAATACAAATCGATCACGGTGTGGTGTGGAATTGTATCTAAATGGGGACCCATTGGGCTGCCGATTCTTTCGTTCGCTGGAAAGACAAACTTTTGTGTGCCGGATGGTCGAGTGAGTTTAGCAGACTTGAGCTTCGTCTGAAGGTGGGAGATCGATTCCTAGCAGCCCGTAGTGCGTGTTAATGTGTTTTTTTATGGTGGGATATTTTCTCAGCTCATCTGGTAACTGTGTGTTTCTCACCGGCTAGGTGGAATAAACCCATCTTACGCAGAGATCAAGATAGCGCATGCCTTGAAGTCAGTTCACTGGCGGTCAACGTAGGTAGGCGGCTTATAACACAAGAAAACGCCTAAGCACGACCACGCCCACGCACATATATATATATGTGTGTGTTGTGTGTGTGTGTGTGGTGTGTGTGGTGTGTGTGTATGTATGTACGTAACGTACGTACGTACACAACACACAAAAACACAAACACACAACACATAACACACACCACACACACACACAACACACACCCAAAGTGCGCGCTTACTTGTGCATCAACATCATCGGATGAGGAGATTCCCCCACCCAACCCCCTAGCCCCACACCCCAGACCACCCCCACCCCCACCCCCCTCCCTTACAGACCCTCCTCAGTAGTTGCTCTCTGCAAGGCCGTGACGGAAAACTCAGGCTCTCTGTGCCTCTTCACCACCCCCCAGGCATTTCACGTATATTCACCACAGTTTTTTGATTTTGCGCCCCTTTGAAACACCCACGTCAAATCCCTGAGTACCCGCTGTTGCCATCTAGGGTTCTCGTGGTGATTACATTGCGCTGCCTGTCGATTTCGGAGAAAATATGCGAGTAAACCTTAAATAAATTTCCTTCGCGGTGTATTTGATTCAACGATCTGGGCTTCTTGAACCTGAAGATTTACATTCTTAGCCTCTTTCAGTCAGACAGGTCTATGCAGTAATAGAAAGCCCACTTCCATGAGTACGAGGTCTGACGTTGCACACGATGATGCTGTGCACAGCCTGTGGGATTCCGCGACAATGGGTTCACGTCTTGACTGCGGAGAGCTCATGGTCAAAGATTTTAAGTAGTCGTGAATCAGTGAAAGAACGTGTTCTTACGACCAGCAGGCTGTTGGGACGGGTAGCTCGCATGGAGCGCAATAATACGAAAATTCGCTTTGGCCGTGGAGGTCTGTACACGAGAACTATGCTGCGCAGACACGACACTACACACACACACAGCTCACACACAAACACACCGCACCAAACCACGCACGGCAGCACGCACGGTCCCGACACCGCACGCACCTGCCTCAGGCAGGCGCCCATGAACCACACACACACAAACATCAAATACACCACTAAGAACACGGCGATAACTCACATCAGACACAGAACACACACACTAACACACATCACAACACAGATAGACACCAGAAATACACATCATCACAAACCTCGCATCGCACGGTCACGCAGCACGGCGCTGCGGACGTTGCGCGCGCACGGAGCTCCCGCACACACACACACACCAGCGCACCGCAACGGCACGAACGCACGCACGCACAGCACGCACGCACGCACGCACCACACACCACACCACTACACACAACACATTACAGCATACACACACACTCGATCCAGCATATTGCGGCTCTGTAGCACCCGTCCGCGACGCGCAGCGCTATTTGGCGCTCGATAGCCTCCAAAACACACACACACACACACCACACAAACGCACACAGAGAAGGGGAACATAAATAAAAAACACACACACCGCACACACATATCCCGCCTCAACGCCCCAAAATTCCAAGACAACCTCACACAAAGCACACAACTTACTACAAATAACACCTCACAGCATATAGACCAGCATCACATGCCGCGCGCGCGCCCCCCCCCCCCCCCCCACACACACACTGACATACACACTCTCTCTCTCTCTCTATACTCCATCACAAGGCTCTAATATTGCACATGATTCTGTTCTGGGCCTTGGAGGTAGATATCGCAAACTATTAAACCAGACTGGAAAACCTAACATACACAGTAGGTTAAATTGTAATTGGGGTTTTAACGCACTTTAGGTTCATAGCCAAAAGGGCACAGAGTCTTGAACTACTGGACTTTACAAGTCACGTGGATGTTCAATGCTATTGAACTAGACATTTTTAACCACCAAAGCCCCGGGTCTGAAAAAAAAAATACGAAAGCATACGCTTAATTTACAAAACGTGCTGCTGATAACGAACACTATCCCGTAAATCTGATATATTGTTGGGAAGGTCACGTGAACATGGTTATTAATTTTACTGGATATAGTAGTAGTAATAGTGGTAGGAGGGGTGTTGAGTGTTGTTGCTGATGCTTGCCTTTCCTCCCTCGTTCTTTTGTTTTGCTGGCTCCTCTTCCCCTTGCAGGGTGTGTGTTACATTGTGATGTGTGTTTCTTGTTGTTGTCATTATCATCTATACTAGTCTATTATTAGTGTGTAGTGGCTTAGCTGGTTGGGTTTTTTTTTTTTGTGGTCGTAGCGTGGTGGATTGTTGGGGGGGTCATCGGGTAGGAGTATTTATTGATGCTGTTGGTTGTGTATGTGTTGTTGTTAGTGTAACCTGTTGGGTGATTACGCCAGGCGAACCAGCATTGTTCTTTATGATTAATCTATCATCTCATCATTTTTTTCCTGCCTACATTTGCAATCTATGTACCCATTTAGTATCTTCACCTATGATATCATATTGTTCTTCTGTTAGATTATGTTAGAGTTTTCCCCAGAATGTCAGAGGTACTGTTTCCGCAAAGACACGTCTGTTAGATTTCTTGTTTCTTGTGGCACTTTTGCTCGACGATCCGACGGGGTTTGTTCGTGTTTGTGTGTGGATTGTGAGTTTTGTTCAGGCCTGTTGTACACATCTTCGAAACATGCTCACAGACGGTGTATCGTGAAGAGAGATAGCATGCATTTTTTTTTCAGATTTCCAATCTATTTCCATTTAACCCAATTCTAATCATTTTCTCTCATGGTCGTACTAGAATTATTGTTAGCACTTTTTGCCTCGTGTACGAAGAAGGGTATGGCCATTTTTTGGCGCATTTGCCGAGTTATGGCTGGCACGTCTGTCCAAACTCTTTGTATACTTGTATAAGTAACTCACGGGTCATCGCCCTCTTCAGAAATTTTCTATTTCTATCCACCCTCTCAGGCTGTCGCAGGCTCCTTCTTCATTATATAGTTGTGGTGTGTGTGCCCTGTCGTGCTGTTGGGTGTGTGTGTGTGTGTGGTTGTGTGGTGTGTGTGGTGTGTGACGAAGTAAGTAGTGGAGTAGTGTCAGTGTGTCGTAGCCATAGTAGCAGTGGTGGGGTGGTAGTAATATGGGGGGATCGGAAGACGCGCTGTAGTGGTGAGTCTGTGTGTGGGCGTGTGTGTGGTTGTGTGTGTGTGGGTGTGTGTGTGTGTGTGTGGGTGTGTGTGTGGTGTGGTGTTGTGTGGTGTGGCGTGGTGTGTTGCGTGTGGTGGCGAGCATGTGATATGTATGTGGAGTGGGTGTGTGGTGTGTGTGTGTGTGTGGGTGTATTCTGTTTGGTGTGTAGGGTGTTGGGTGTGGTGCCCAGGGATAGGGGTGGTAGTTGGGGGTAGGATTCGCGATGTGTGCGTAATCGATATGTGTGTGTGTTGGTGTGGTTGTGTGTGTGTGTGTGTGTGTGGTTGTGTTGGTGTTGTGTGTTGACGCGCACGCGAAGCTCCGTGCCGGGGCGCGCTGTATTTTGTTTTTTTTTTTTCGCGCGGCATTGCTATGTTATCGATGCTTGGTTTGGTCAGGAATGCTCTGGATAACGAGGAAGGACTCTCACCAGAGATGTGATCATACGAGTGGAGGCTCGTCCAATTTCATGCTAACTCCCTTGGGTGTTCCCGGTCTCTATGACCCCTCTGAAAACGTGACTTTACGGTTATGACCCCGAAAACGTGACTCGTGGTAAGATTTTAGTAATTGAGCCTCCCGGCGAGAAAAAACACGTAGAGACAATTTTCACCGACCAACGGCGAGGACAAACTCATGCCCCTACATACGGAGACCACTGATTTATTACAACCTGCTAAGAGTCACCTAGGGTCTGCCGTTTCGGTTGTCTTCCCCCATTGTACCAACCACCTGGTGATGTAACCTTGGCATCACAAGAGTCACAATAGCCAAAATCGCCCTTTTTGATATTGGAGACAGGCGACCACTGGGATTTGTTCTAGTCCCATTTTGATGAATCATCATGGGGTGAAAAGTAGGGTGAAGATTGCCTCAAACGTTCTATTGTGAACCTTTTTTCCCTGTTGGTAGTGGAGGTGGACATTGGCTGCACCAAGTTTGCTGTGCACTGACTATTATTTGAAAATTACTCAGGGTGTATTTGTTAGCGATAGTAGCTACCGATAAGCCATGGCTGATTTTGGCTGCTGCACGGGGGGAAACAAGTCAGTCGGTAAGGTGGTAAACTGTGTAACAAGCGAAGAGAGTATGTAAGATCTTTCACGTCAGCATAAAAAATCCATAAGTAGTACGAACGATTATCTTATAGTGCATGTAGGAAGAAACAGGGGGATTTTCACCCTCGGAGCTGTTAACATGGGGTCTGACTCATTTCCATACAGTCCTTCGAATGTAGAACTTAAATTATAATAAATAAAACTTAATAAACCCGAGGAGGTATGTCTCTTTTGACACCCCCCACCGGCGTTCTGTGTGGGAACGTCAAGCGTCGACGCGTTGTAGTGACGTCTCTTGATGCACACGTTAAAAATCCCATCACCAACATTCGGAAGATGAAGAGGCCAGTTGGTGCCGCGTTGGTGGACATGTGATGACCGTTTCACATAGCAGGCTTGCCATGACACCTTCTTGTAAGGTGGAGAGGGCGGCTTGTAGGCGGCGCCTTAATTGCGAGGAATTTGAAAAAAAAAAAAAATTGGGATTGAAAAAAAAAAAAAAAAAACCTGTCATACACACCAAACTCCACTCCCTTCACTCCCTTTGCTAGAGTAGATGGGAGTTAATCCTGTACTGTCTATACAGGGACGGAGTGAGACAAAACACTTTACGCGCAGAGGTCCATGAAAAACCCTGTTCAGAGATGTCCCACCTGACGTGATCTTTGAGTTTCTGAAAGAGATCAAACATTTTTCATCTGATCTAGGTATTTTGTCGGAAGAAAAAGATTATTTAACGAAGTTTTTTCCGTGTACGCTTTTAGAAGATGTAGGTGATTTTGAAGAGATGTGTGAAAGGTTTTCTTTATGATCTGTGATTTGATTTATTGAACGTGGTGACAGCCTGATATGGCCCTTTGGGGGCGGCTGGGCTGGGCTATAAGCAACAACCATTACCTTACCTTACCTCTATACAGGGAGTGTCCGCAGGAGTATCATCCTGCGTACGCAGAGAGGAAAGCAAAGAAAAGCCAATGAAAGACAACAACATGAGAAGAAAAAGCGTTGCCTGTCCACAGGACAGCATGCTTGCTTATTTTGCTCCGCAGCGAAATCTTTTAATTTTCAAATGAGAAAAGTGCGAAAAGTGCCGTTATCTTCATGTGAACGACACTGCTATTTTTTGGCAAAATCATTTATTTTGCGTATGAGGAAGGAATGCTCTGGTCTTTGCAGTGCTATGACTGCTATTTTGCGCCCAGAGGAAACGGATACCAAATACATGGATCACCAAATAACAATGGGGAAAAAAGACCTTTTCCGGCAATACTTTGCCAACGAGTAGCTGTTTTCGTGTGAGAATAACGGTTTTCATGTGAAAAAAAAAAAAAAAAAAAGAAAAGAAAAGGAAAAGAAGAAAACGTAAAATCAGAAAAGCGAAAATATCACTGGTCTTGATGATCCAATCATCAGCTGGGGTTTTGTTTTTCGCCAATATTAAATAAGACGGTTTTTTACCGTGATAATAAGGGGCCACCCGTGTTCTTCTGTACGTTAGAGGTAATAGGTACTTTTTTTTTTTAACTTGTGAAAATGACTGTTTTCGTTTTAAGACAGAAGAAATGAAACAGGAACTGCGATCTTTCTGTAGCACCAGCATCCTCGAATAAGAATGGCAGTGGTAAATCCCCAGCATCTTGGCCCACTCTATCCCAGAATTCTCTCTTCGACACCCCTCCACTCTCACCCCTCCCCCACCACCCCACCCAGCCCCCTCCATCTCAAGCCACTCTGTCCCGGAAAAAGATTCCCCTTTGGGACGTGACGAATGATGGTCTTTAAAGCAAGTCCTTTGATACCAATTTCTCGGCCAGTGAATTCGTTACGGCCGGAGCGCAAAAAAAAAAAAAAAAAAAAAAAAAAAAAAAAAAAAGAACACAGAAGCCGTTCCCAAGACTCGTTCTCAAGTGCGTGTATGAGTCTGTATGCAATGGGATTTACTTGGGCTTAAGTGCTAGTGCTGTAGTCGCATTCGTGACTCTGCCCCGGTAGCACATAAACTATCTGTCTGCTGTCCGTATGTCTGGTTGCGGATGTCGGCTGTTTGTCTGTCAGTACAGTCTGACAGTCTGTATCTGTCAGTATGTCTGTCTGTCCGTCTGTTTCTCATATTCTCTGTAGATGAGAAGTGTGTGTGTGTGTGTGTGTTTGGTGTGTGTGTGTGTGTGTGTCGTGGGTGTGGTTGTGTGTGTCGGTGTGTCTGTGTGTGTCTGTGTCTGTGTGTGTCTGTTGTGTGTCTGTGTGTTCGTGCGCGCGCGTGGTGGTTATGACTCACCCGACAAAAGGCTCATTAATTGGGCTAAACCATTCCGAACCCAACACACACACACACAAACACAGTTGTGGATCACACAGGGTCACACACACACACCACACACACATACACCAACACACCAGACAAAATTACACACACATAACCAACCCCCCCTGCATTGTATGTCTGTTGTTGTCTGTCTGACTGTTGTCGTCTGTCTGTCTGTCTCTCTCTCTATTCTCCTCTCTCTCTCTCTCTCTCGCTCTCNCATTTTAAAAGAGCGATATACATGCCATGTGTCAGATTTTTTTGTGCTGCCCGATGTTAAATTCAACCTGATAATGGATTTAGACAAACCACTTGAACTAAAATATGACAATATTGAGATGGGAATTTCTGTTCGTGCACGTCACCGTCATGTTAAAAGAAACATAATGAGATGATTTTAACTTGTCCATTTGTACGGAAATCAAGGGAGCCATGACGAACTGCTTTTCGTTTTATGCTGTGGTATTTTATCTAATCTTAGACTTCAGTGTACACCCCCTTGGTTCTTAAAAGATCGCAGTCAGTATCAGTTCAGTCTACTTTCGGCAGTTCGACATGAAAAATGTGTGAGGAATGTGTCAATTTCCTTTTTTTCAAGGCATTTACATTTCGATTTTTTTTTATAATTTCGTAGGAGCGACGTCCTTCCAATCTCAATCATAGTCAACAAAATTCATGGGCATCTGGTTTGCTTCCCCACCACTCCTTGCCCTATTCATGAGATGACATGGCCTTTGTATAAACAAGCAATCTGAGTTCTGCGTTCTCTCTCTAGCTCTGTCTGTCTGTCTGTCTGCATATCTCTGTCATTGTCTGTCTGTCTGTCATGACATGATTCTGTTACCAAACTCTCCCGAAAATGAAATAAGCCAGCTTCAGAAAACTATGTTCTGAATTTGGCTGGAATAAAAAGACAATGACAAGATTGAAAAAAAAAAAACCGTAGTATGTAATGTAAAAAATGGAGGTGAAGGTGTACCTTACTTAGAGAAAATATATACAAGCTAGAAAATATATACAAGCTCTAAAAAAAATATACGTGACAAATCTAAAATAGAAAAAAAAAATATGAAGTGCTATGTGCCCAGAAATAGAATTACTTGACGTTTACGGACATGAGATATTTGTCATTAAAGAAGCAATGAGTTTTTTGGAAAGATGTTTTCACTTCATGTAGCAAGAGCTACATGTACCAAATTTTAGAAAATCTTTCCGTGAATGTGTACAAACTATATCTAATGACTGTATCCTGCATGGTCAGGCATAGCGGATGTGCATGTTCCCTGACTGCCTTGTAGACGAAAAAAAAAAGTAGTATATTTGTGACTCGTTTCCTTTTTCTTTTTTTTTTTTTTTTTTTTGTAATTGAACCGAACTGTTAGAATGTGTTTTTTTGTCTAGCATGTCTTTATGTGTGCATGTCATTGTTTCTCTATCCTCCTCTTCCCCCCCCCCCCCCCCCCACCATCCCCCTTCTCGATTTTGCATATTCATTCATATGCGTGTTGTTATTTGTTTGCTGTTATTACTACAAAAACAATTCAAAAGTGGAGAACAAAATTCATGGACATCATGAGAGGAAATGGCCTTTGTATAAATAAGCAATGGGAGTTCTGCCTTCTCTCTCTATATCTGTCTCTGTCTATCTGTATGTGTGACTGTCTGTCTGTCTGTCAGTATGTCTATTTCTGTCTCTGTCTGTCTGTCTATCTCTGTCTCTGTCAGTCTCTCTCTCTCTCTCTCTCTCTCTCTCTCTCTCTCTCTCTCTCTCTCTAAAGAAAGGGGGGGGGGGGGGGGGGTGGGGGGGGGTGGGGGATGGGAAGAGCGCCGCAAGTACATGAAAACCTCTATGAATTCTTTTTATCGGCCAGTATCGGACAGCAAAAAAATACCCGGTGAGGAGCCCTCCGAACCAAATGGAAGGCATCAGTCTGTCACTCAGCCACTAACGGCCCTTCCTAAAGGCTGCACACCGACAGGCAACCCCCTCGCCGAACGCCCGCTTCTGAGCCATTTGTTCGTCTGGCCATAGAAATATGGTGACTGCTAGCTGTAAAGAAGTCCCTCCAAGATGGATAAACTAGTACTTTACGGTGCTCTCCTTTTCAGAACACAGAACGTAAGTCGTATCAGTCTTTCTCTGCTGCTTTTTGTCCCCCCACCCCCCCCCCCCCCCGCACCCCCGCACCCCTCCCCCACAACCTTTTAATCTTTTTTTACTACTCCTTCTCATCCTTTCCTTCCTTCCTCTCCTCCTCCTCCTCCTCCTCCTCCTCCTGTTCCTTCTCCTCTTCTTTCCTTTTCTTTCATTTTCAGTGCTGTGGTATTTCAGGTGATATAGTTTCCTTCTATCCCCCCCCCCCATTTCTAAAGCTGTAATCTTTGTACCCCACTCCCTCCCCATCTTCCTCCTCCTCCACCTCCTCCTCCTCGTCTTTCTTCGTGTTCTTCTTGTTCTCTCGTGTGCTTGTTTTTCTTGCTCTTGGTCTTGTTTTTTCTTGCTCTTGTTGTTGTGGTTGTTATCTTCTTGTGTTTGTCGTTGCTGTTGTTGTTGTTGTTGTTGTGTTCTTCTTTCTTCTTCTTCTTCTTCTTCTTCTTCTTCTTCTTCTTCTTCTTCTTCTTCTTCCTTCTTCTTCTTCTTCTTTCTTCTTTACGTTTTTACTTTACCTTTTTTTTTTTTTTTACCAGGTAATCGAATTCAAATTTCAGAGTGGCTTGTAATGTTAGAAGATGTCATGACCCCAGTGTAGGCCATGGTTTGGTTATTGTGATGGTTTTTTGTTGTTGTGATTGTTTGTCTGTAAAGATGAAATGAAATGGCCATTTTTAGAGTTTTGGGTAGACAGTGAGTGGGGT
>JADBJO010016343.1:17500-20000 GCA_016801955.1 Conus betulinus | reverse complement strand
AAGATCACCCTGCTTGTTCAAAAGTATCCATCAGACATTGTTCAAGTAAGGAAACCCATTATCAATCTCGGTATCAGCATAATAAACACTGTTAGCAGGGGGCAAATAAATTCCAATTAAAAAGAACGTCAAGATCTAGAGCTTTAAGGTGGAGAACAAATAGTATGGTCATATTCCACTGTAAGTTGTTTGACTAGTTTGGCATATGTCTTTCTTACAAGAAACACAATCCCTCCTGACAAACGTGCAGTAACAGCATCGGTTAATCTAATTCCAGGTGAAAGAAAAAAACTTCGTAATCCAAAAAAGAAAAGAAGGGAAATGTTCTTGAAAACGTTTCCGTCAAAACAACAAAATCAAACTGAGATATATAATTATTTACATCGGGGTCATAAATTGACGATACACCCTCAATATTATAAGTCAGAAAGGAGAGACTGTTTTTTTGACAAGTCTTGACACGGGCACGGCCGTTATCCTAGGTGTCTTCAATGTAAGAAGGACACGGGGGCAGCAGGGGAGCACAGTTTTGTTCGTTATTACGTCCAGGACTACCTCTTGGATGGGCCCTTAAAAATCTTTCTGTGAGCTGTGTCTGTCTGGTTCGTACTCGACTACGAGTCAAGGACCGGAGCCTGAGAACTGGCCCTCGGTTTCGCTGACCATAGACACCTGCCACGGAGAGGACCTAGGGTTCTCCACCACCCCGGTACTGTGCCTCTCGCCAGTGCTGAGACCCTCTGTCACTGTACCTGTCACACCCTTGGACTGGTTTTCCACGTCGTGCGGAGGGTTTACCAAGGACACCCTCTGTTTTAATTGAGTCATGCTGTCATCAAGAACGTCTGGTGAATGTGATGGCAAAGTCTGTAGACCCTCTGATGTAGGATCAGTCACTCCTGCTAGGTGCGGGTCAATGCAAACCTCAGTTGTTGTAGGAATCGACGGATCCCCACTTAGAGAAGAATCAGGACTGCAACCATGGCGGCCTGGGGACGCCTCAAGCAGGTTGCTTTGGTTTTGATTTTGTGTAGGACATGTAACAGTAGTCCTACTCCTGGGAGTACTTGTCATCAGCAAGGTGGGGAATTCTTGCATGTTGTACATGGGAGGGGGACGAGAAGAGGACAACCAGGTTTGGGTAGGAACAGACAGCGGACGGGAATAGGTGGTAGTGGAAGGTGGAGGGGGATGGGTAGAAGTCAAGGAAGCAGGTGAAACGGTTGGAAATGGAAAATGAAGGAGAACAGATGGAAGTGGAAGCCAGAGTGGAATGGGTGGAGGTAAGTGGAAGAGAGGGAGGGGTGTGACTGGAAGGGAAGGAGGCAGTTGACGGGTGGAAGAGGAAGGTGGGGGGTGACGGGTGGGCGCGGAAGGTGGGGGGTGATGGGTGGAAGAGACAGGGGTAATGGGATGGGTGGGAGAGGAAGGAGGAGGGGGGCGGGTGGAATTGGAAGAGGAAGGGGGACGGGTGGAAGTGGAGGGTGGGGAGGGGGACGGGTGGAAGGGGAGGGGGGGAAGGTGGAAGGGAAAGGGGAAGGGGGAAGGGTGGAAGTGGATGGGGAAGGGGGACGGGTGGAAGTGGAGGGGGGGGAGTGGGACGGGTGGAAGTGTAGGGTGGAGGGTAGCGGGTGGAACTGGAGGGTGGAGGGCTGGGGGCATAGGAAGTAGGATGGCGGACTGAGGTGTGACCTATGGCCAGTAGAGGATGGCCGTGGGGATTTGACTGGGGTGTGGACGTCAGGCGCATCTCTATTCTGAGAACGATGCCCAGACTGTGCCCTCTGTCCAAACTCATGTTGACGCTGGTTCCCTCGGCCTCTGGCTTTTCTGAAAGTGGGGGGATCTCTGTTCTCGGAAGCATAGCCGACCATTTCTGTAGTACGCCGTCTTGCCCTGGTACCGTTGTCGGCGTAGTTCCATTTGCTGACGGATTGTCAAATCCCCAGCCACACGGATACCCAACGTATCGGCCATCTCCCTTCTGCATTTTCTTTCCTGCAGAATGGAAAGTTTGTCACTCCAGTTACGCAGTCGCGCAATGATTGTCCGAGGTCTCTGCATCTTGTTGTTTCTGACCTACGCGATGGGCTCGCTCTATATCTTCCAGAGACCAATTCTTGAAGGGTAGAAGCGAGTCAGAAGTTGAACGACTTTACGAGCGCAGGTCGTATAATCTTCGCGATGGTCCTCATGGATGTTGAAAAATCTGATGTTGTACTGACGTGAAAAAGTTTCAAGTTTATCTTGATGATCATGCAAGTGATCAGACATATCTAAAAGGAATTCCTGCCATTGGAAGAGTTGTGAGAGACGAAGCTCGAAAACGGAACATTTTTGAGACAAACATGAAACTTGATCTTTAAGCTGTCTATTTTCATCTTTCAGAGAATAGTACAAGGACTCAAGAGTACAAGGGTAGTTCTCAGAAGTTGACTGGTTGCCACGTAACGGTTGAAAACACTGTCCCACCTGTGCATCTTGAGTGTGTAGAGGTGCT
>JADBJO010016343.1:0-5000 GCA_016801955.1 Conus betulinus | reverse complement strand
TTGAAAAGGTGAAAATGAGGATGTTTCTGAGGTTTAGGAAATGTAGTTTGTAGTCTTGAGTATTATGTTTGAGAAGGTGCACTTTGTTGTTGTTGTTGTTGTCTTTTGGATATCAACCATGTATTCTTTTTTCTGGAGAGTTGAGTGAGTAGTATCTAGAAATAAGAGTGTCAGTATACGTACGTGTAATCATTGCTGTACGAAAGAATAAAAAAATAAGAGTGTTTTTTGAAGTTTAGGAAATGTAAATAGCTTGTAATCTTGGGTATATAGTTAAGAAGATGCACACTTCTGTCCTTTTTATTGGATATCATTTGTGGTTCTTTTCTTTAGAAGAGGTTCACTGCTCACTGCAGTATTTTGAAAGCAATCTTTTTTGTAAGAATGACAAACAAGCTCCGCCGAAGCAAGGCCTGTAGTCACCGTCTGAAATAACCTTTTTGTGTTTTTGTGTGCTACATTGAACGTTAATTCGTCATGTTATATGTTACTTGTTCACATGTTTGAATTTTTCGTTTCAATTCAACATAAAACAGAACAGGGTTTGCTAAAACATAGGGGGAAAGTGTTACTCACAATGATAATTACTAAATGAGTAGTCTCTCAATAGCCTCAACAAATGTACAAGGCCTTGGAAATTTTCAAAAAGAAGAAGGGGATGTCTTCCAATTTCTTAGACAGAAACAAAACTCTATATACTATTTACAAGACACTCATTTCACACAAAAAGCTAGAGAAACAAATAAGAGCGGAATGGGGATATGATTGTTATTTCGCTTCACATACGTCACAATCAAGGGGGGTTGCAATATTATTTAATAATAATTTTTGATTTCAAGGTGAAAAAAGTTATTAAGGACACAGAGGGTAATTACATTATCATTATTATTCGCACTATGGAAAAAGAATTAGCCCTTGTAAACGTTTATGGTCCAAACACAGATACTCCCCAGTTACACACAGATTTACAAAGTAAAGTTCAACAAACTGACTTACGACGGAATTATTTTTGGAGGGGACTGGAACTTAGTTTTAAATCCAGCATTAGACTATTACAATTATAAACATAACAATAACACAAGAGCTCAGGAAAAGGTGATAGAACTGTCAAATGAAATGGAATTAATTGATGTATGGAGAGAAATTAATCCAGAAACACTAAGATACACATGGAGAAGACCAAATCCGCCACAACAAGCTAGACTGGGACTTCTTCCTTATCTCAGAAAGCCTAATCTCCAATGTACGTGATGCTGATATAAACATTGGTTATAGAAGTGATCATTCTCGTCTCAATAACATTAGATTTTAGAAAGGACACAAAATCGAGAAATTTTTGGAAGTTTAATGCATCACTGCTAAGAGATGAAAGATATGTGGATCTTATTAATGAAACTATTAAAAATACAAAAGAGCAATATGCTGCATTAATATATGAAAGAAAAGAAATTGATAATATACCTTAGAAAACCTCTGCCTTACTATTTCAGATCAGTTGTTCTTAGACACTTTTTATGGAAATAAGAAAAGCGTCAATGGAATATAGTGCAAGAAAGAAAAAAGAAAACGCACAGGCAGAAAAAGAATTAGAAGATGAAATATCAATCCTAGAAAACAAACTTAACAAAACAACTGAAGAACAGTATCAACTGCATAATAAAAGAGAAGATCTTGTAGCATTTAGGAAATCAAAAATACAAGGAATATTAGTAAGAAGCAAAGCGAGATGGGCTGCAGAAGGGGAAAAGATAACTAAATACTTTTGTAACCTTGAAAAAAGACACTATATTAGTAAGCAAATGTATAAGGTCATTTCTAAAGATGGAAATTTTCTCGAAAAGACAGAGGATATCCTACAAGAAACTAGAGATTATTATGAAAACCTATATGCTGAAAAAGAAGGTAAAGACACAGATTTAGAAAACTATGTTAATAACCTTCCAAAGCTGACAAAAAAACAGAAGCAGCCTCACTTGAAGGTAAGCTTACTCTTGAGGAAGCATCACAGGTACTAAAAAACATGAAAAATGGAAAAAGCCCTGGAACAGATGGGATGACCGCAGATTTTCTTAAATTTTTCTGGAAAAAAATAGGTGGTCTAGTTGTTCGTAGTCTAAATGAGGGCTTTGAACAGAAACAGATGTCGATTACACAGAGAGAAGGTATCATAATTTGTCTCCCTAAGGGAGATAAACCTAGAGAGTATTTGAAAAACTGGCGTCCCATTTCCCTTCTTAATGTTACTTACAAAATAGGATCGTCATGCATCGCAAATAGAATTAAATCAGTTTTGCACAAACTAATAAATGAAGATCAGACAGGGTTTTTATCAGTGGCAGATATATTGGTGACAATGCAAGACTTATTTATGATGTAATCTATTACCTAAAGAAAAAGAATTTGCCAGGACTTTTAGTTTCACTAGATTTTGAAAAAAAGCTTTCGACTCCATTAACTGGAAATATATGCATAAAGTAATGAAAGTCTTTGGATTTGGGAATGACATTTGTAACTGGATAAATGCTTTTTATACTAACATAAAATCTTCAATCGTTGTGAATGGAAAAGCGTCGCAAAACTTCCCTATCAAACGCGGATGTAGGCAAGGAGATCCAATATCTCCCTACTTGTTTATTTTATGTGCAGAACTATTGGCATGTAAGATTAGAGAGAAAATCAAACCATACAAGGCATACAGCTGTCAGGCACGCAATGTAAAATCAGTCAATTTGCAGACGACACAGTGCTATATCTAGAAGGAGATAAAAAATCATATGAAACAACTTTTAAAATCCTCCAAGAGTTTGAATGTATATCAGGATTAAAACTAAATTATGAAAAAAAAACTTGCAATGTATGGATAGGAAATAAATGTAATAGTGAATGTAGATTTTTACCCAATCTCAAAATGACTTGGAACCCCATAAAAAATCAAAAATCTTAGGCCTTTGGTTTACAAATGATCTAAGCAATGTAGCAGAACTAAACTTAACAGAAAAGTTTGAGGAAACCAAAAAGCTATTTAATATATGGATGAAAAGAACAACTACACCCCTTGGAAGAATAGCTATTCTTAAATCAGTTATATTGTCAAAATTAACCTACTTGTGGATCATGCTCCCAAACCCACCTGACAACATAGTTCAACAACTGCAAACAATGTGTTTTAAATTCGTATGGGACAAAAAAAAAAGGATAAAGTTAAAAGGAATGTAGCAACACAAGATATACAAAATGGTGGAATTAAAATCCCTCACATAGCATCTTTTATTAATTCACTAAAACTAACATGGTTAAAGAAGTGCTATGCACAGACGTTCAGTGCAAAAAATGAAACAAATTCTGATTAAAGAATGTCCACAAGTTGAAATGCTACAGGAGTATGGGTCTTTGGTACTTAAAATTGGAGGTCGCCCAATAAACATGTTTTGGAGAGATGTTTTTAAGAGCTATATAGAATTCTTTGAAAAAAATCGATTCATACGACAATAAAGACATACTGATGGAACCCCTATTTTACAATAACAAATTCAAGATTGATGGAAAGGAATTCTATTTTGATGAGTGGGCAGAAGGAAATGTTTTCCATGTAAAAGATTTACTAAAAGAGGATGGTAAATTCATGAATGTTAATGAGTTCCAAAACATCTTGCAACGTCCAGTTCAAAGACTGAAATATTTTGGATGTGTAAGTTCTATTAAAGAATTCTTGAGGAAAAAGGAAATAAACTTAGAAAACAACAGTAACGAAGGAACTGAGCACCACAAAGCATTTAGCCAAATGATTCATGCTCCCAAGGGAACAAAAATATTTATGAAATACTGATTGGTAAACCAGTGTTACCTAATGCATGTGGGGGGGGGAAAGAACTCTGCAAATGGAAATTCCTTGGGCAAATATTTTCATGGAAACAAAAAGAATAAAAGAAATAAGGCTAAAATGGTTTCAAATAAAATTAATTATCGGGTTTTGGTGACAAATTCAATTTTAACAGATATGGGAGTAACAGAAAACAACAAGTGTAGCTTTTGTGAAGATGTTAAAGATTCCATTTTGCATTACTTGTGGGAATGTCAACATGTGCAAAGTTTTTGGACAGAATGTACAGAGTACATAAAAAGGAAATGTGCAAACTGTGATAGATTGGAACTAAACCAGTTACTTGTACTCTTTGGAAATGACAACAAAACAAAAACAGACAACTGTTTTTCACATCTTATTTATTACTAGCTAAGTATACTATTTATAAATGCAGAATAAGAAAAGTAAATCCAACACTTCAATTATTCCTAAGAGATTTAAAAGAAGCTTATGAGATAGATAAATATGTATTCAACACCACTATGCAATATGATAAATTCGTACTGAAATGGGCATCATATACAAATTTGATACAAACTGATTAAGACAAAAAAAGTAAAGTACTGCTACAAAAGGTTTTGCTGTTGTTGTTGTTAGAAGTCATATACTACATACACACAAGTACACAATTTTTTGCCAAACGATGTATGGTTTTATATTAGCTCTGGTTGAACTAAGTCAACACTGACTATAAGATGATTGGTCTGTGATTACGCTTGTCCAGTTATATATTCATAACGGTATGTTGACAGCATGCTAAAGTTCTGCCTTCTATTTGTGATTAACTATTATTGTATAAAATGACTATAATCTAATGACATGCTGAGCATGTCTGCATGGTTAACAAGAACGAAGTTTACATAAAGTCTATTATTAAGTACTATACTAGATACTGACACATTGTGTATGTGTTACATGACCAACCCCATATCTACTCTTCCGAATGTTGGTGATGGGATTTTACGTGTGTGCAGATGTTATGCGTGCGTTCACACACGGAACCTCGGTTTATAGTCTCATTCGAAGGACTGTATGGGAAATGGAGTCAGAACCAATGTTAACTCCGAGGGAAAAAAATCCCCCTGTACCGAAACGCCCGGCGGAGGTTCGAACTCCCAACCCAGGATCACCAAGATTG
>JADBJO010016342.1:0-40746 GCA_016801955.1 Conus betulinus | reverse complement strand
TTTGAGCTGTCACTCTGTACAGTCCTGCTTCTTTACAAGTAGACAACGGTGCATACTGTACGCGGCCGAATGTACAACCCTGCACGGTGTGCTTCTTATTGTACATTGGAGGGTCCGACACAATCCTATGTGGCGATTGGTCTTTTTACTTAACCGATCTCCTCTCGAAATGGCGATTATTGTTGAAAACGTCGTGAAGCGGACGATCTTCGATTCATTTCGCGAAAGAATCTGGCGTTTTACGATTCACTGAATTTGAAGTAAAAAAAAAAAAAAAGAAAACAAAAAGCAGAGAAACGCTTTCTCCTACCTTGTCAACACTCCGCTCCACGTGCAGAAACTGGACGTCATTTGTTGAGGCTGCAGTATCTTCATCGTGACACAAAATCAATAAATCTACTAACTAAGATTAGGAACATGGTCGCCCTGTTCAGCGCGTCACCAAAGGTAATTCGGAGCACAGAGGTTTGAAATAGATGGAAAGAGAGTCTATGTGCCTTGCTCTTTATCTGGGATTGTCAACTTTTGACCTGAAACGTCCTTTGCCCTCATCAAAAGGTTCATGGAGTTCAGTCCAAGGTTTCTGGGAGTGGATCTGTGTTATTACAACCACTGCAAGACCCAGTGGGACCAGTTTCATTGGGTGATTGATCTGACTTGCCATCCAAAGCCAGGGGGGGCCAGCTAGCTGATTTACTACTGGGGGACGTTGGTATTTACAGGAAAAAATATTTACGAACAGCTTGTGCCTTGAATTTTGGTTGATTTAACTGTCTGTATGGCTTGATTTTTCCAAGGGGGGGGGAAAACTGCCAACCAACGGTTTGCATTGTAATGGGCTTATTTGGGGGACCACCCATGTTGGCGGAAACCAACGTTCACTTCATTACTATGTGTCAGTGTGTAGATATTTTAACCCACCCCCCCCCTCGCCCTCCAAGTTCGGGGAAGTTAGGAACTCTAAAACCGGGTCCCACACAGGGCTCTTAGTGGGTACAAGGCAACTTTCCAAAAAAGGGCTTGGGTTTGTCGATAAATTCTTTTTATGCACGTGGAAGATATGTCACCCTTACATCAGGTCCAGTGCCTTTGTTACCTGATTTTTCATGTCCTAAAGGGTGAAAAGGCTGGTCTCAGCAGCAAATTGGTCATTATGCAATGGCTCTTCTGTGTGGTTTTTTTTGTTTTATTCCAGAAAGGGCGTGCATCTGGGCTCTCTGGGGCAAAAAAAAAAAAGGCTATTGCTACAAAAGGTTTCGCCTTGTTTCATCAGGTGGTTTAATAGTCGGTGATGCGTTTTAAGTTGAATTTATTTTTTTTTGTGCAAAAGAATGTGCGATGACGGATTTACCGTGGCTATTAGGAGAGCTGCCTATAGAGGTGAAGTCGGGGATACCGTGCCTTTTGTGGTGCGTTGTTGCATTCAAAAGTCCTCTTTCTGGATTTAAATTGCGCCTTTTCGCTGTTAAAGCATGGGATCACTGGGATTTGCCATAGCTTTTTGTTCTCACGTGTCAGGGTTCGATGTTAAACGCTTTCACAGGATGTTTGAAGAGTGTCTTGAAGCGTTTCTTTCTGACCTCCATGGGAACGCTTTTCCTTGTTGCAGCTCACCGTAAGAAGAGTCTTGGGTATGCCGGTGGTTGGCATGGAGCTGCAGGCCTGCCATCAAACTGAGAACGGCACAGGATGTGTAAAGGGTGGCCCAGGTCGTGCTTGGTCGAGCGATTCT
This sequence comes from Conus betulinus, assembly GCA_016801955.1. NCBI lineage: Eukaryota > Metazoa > Mollusca > Gastropoda > Neogastropoda > Conidae > Conus > Conus betulinus. The sequence continues at coordinate 39,014 of JADBJO010016342.1, read as the reverse complement.
GTGTTTGGGAATTAGGTTTCGCAATCCTTCTGAGGCAGGTTGTGTGAAAGTGATTCAGCTCTTGCATGCCATTGGGATGCTCGTCTGTGTTGCACGTGCGCACGAGGATGTGTCGTGGGAGAACAACGCTCGGTACACTTTTCCAGCTTGGTCGGCTAGAACCGACCGAGCCGTCCTCTATTCAAAGCATTGGTGGGGTAGCACCCTAACCCCCCAACAAACAGTTGCACATTGCTTGCGCACATACTGATGCTCAACTTCATCGTCCGATGTGACGTTCGGGCATGTCTGCTAACAAGTTAGGTGAATTTACTCCTGCATCGAGTCTCACACCATTGACTGTGATGTTATGCTCATCGTAGGGTCTGCTTGGCGCAGGTAATGCACAGCTTCCGTCTTCTTTGTATTTCCTGTGACACTGACGTTGGCGCAGGCTATGGAAACTTGTTGATGCCAGTTTCTGAGCAAGCATGGAGTCATCACAAACAGGAAGTCCTGATAGTCTGTCATAACTTCAGATTTTTTTCTGAGCATTTTGGGATTAAACAGTTTCCATCTCTTCTGAATCGGATGGTGATGCCCACGTAATCTTCTCTGAAGCACAGTCGCATCGCAGAGAACATGGTGCTGAAAAGAGTGGGTGCCAAAAAACAGCCTTGCTTTACGTCCATTTGGCCTGATCTCACACAGGCCCCTCTATTTGACAGCATCAAAGCCTTGGTCAGGTCGACCAGGTGGGAACAGGTCAGCATTTTTTCCTGATATTTTTCCTAGAGCTGTCTAGGCAGCAATTACCATATCAATGGTTCCTCTTTTTTTCTGAAGCTGCACTGGCTTCTCTGGCAAAGCTATTGCTCAAGGTGTGTTAGAAGGTGGTTCAGCAGAACTCTTGGCATGAATCGTACCTGTATAGAGAGGAGGGATTATGCCTGGTCGTTCCACAAGCCTGGATGTTCCCTTTCGCTTTGTACAAATGGATTATGGATGCATCTTTCAATTCCCGAAGGATCGTCTCCTGCTTGCCACATCAGAAGAAAACAATCATGAAGCTCTTCAGTCAGAGCTGTGCCACCATCTTTGTAGACTTCAACTGATATAGAGCTGAGCCTGGAGCTTTGCCACTGGACAGCTAACATATCGCGTTTTGGGTCCTCCAAGAAGGTTGGTGGTTCATCCATTTTGTTTGTTGGTGGGCACTTGAGGGAGCCGGTCAAAGGGGTTGTCATTGACAGATTGTTTCGTGCGTTGTTGAAGGTACTGCCCAGTTCCAAGATTTTTCCGTGCCAGTAATCAGTAAGTTTTACCCTCAGCGCTGATCAAAACGCGGTTTGATCCTGATGAGCAGGTCCATAATTTCTTTCAAACTCATCATAAAAGTTCTTCATATCAGCTTGTCCGCATATCCTTGGATATTGTCAGCTATGTCGCTCAGGCCATGTGTCCTGCTCTTTTGTAGTTTCTCTTGAACAGTTCTGCGTATGTTGTTGAACGCACCTGTTTTGGAAGTGGGCTTGGTGTCACTGAGGTAAGCTGTGTGCCAAGATGTTTCTCATCCAGTATTAGACTGCTGGATGTCATCGCAGTTCTCATCGAACCAGTCTTTGTGTTTCTGGCTGCTGGTCCCCGGATCTCTGTAGCAGTGTTGTAAAACAGTTCCCTGAAGGTCGACCAGTTGGCTTCCACGTTCCTGGTTGTCCAGAGAGGCAGATTCCAAGTATTTTTCCGGAGTGTCTACAAACAACTGCTTGGTCCTGGTGTTTTTCAACTTGATGACAGTAAGCTGCCTTGGAGCCTTCTTGCCTTGTGGTTTAACCCAGATGTTAAACTAACTGACAATTGAGACGGTGGTCAGTCTAGCATTTGGCATCGCACATGGTGACTCTTACATCCTGTCTGTCCCTTTTTCCCGACGATGACGTAGTCATTAACATGCCAATGCTTGGAGCGGGCATGCATCTATGACGTTTTGTCACGTGTAGGGTGGCGGAACACCGTGCTGGTGATCAGCCATTCATGCTCAGCACAGGTCTGGAGTAGCAGGAGAATATTGCTGCTGCAGTGGCCTATCCCGGGTTTGCCGATGACACTTCTCAGGAATCGCTGTCAGAATCGACACTTGCATTGCACATGCAAGTTTGACGAGTTGTCTGCTTTCGGAACAGCAGCAATGATAGAGTGATGATCCTCGTAGAATTTGATCTTTTACATCATCTGGGGCTGATCATGGTTGGCGCGTAGGCGCTGATAATTTCAAGCGCTTCTTTCAAATGAAAGGGGAGTTTCAAGGTGGTCAGCCAGCAGCTCGCCAGCGAGAGCGGTTTTCTCTGCAGAGCGGACACCAGTCTCCCGTCGCTCTTCACTTCCTCTTCCGCTAAAAAAAAATGTGTAGCTAGCGCCACTTTCACAAAGTTCACCACGTCCCACAATCGGGTGTCACTCAAGGCTGCGATGTCCATGTCGTATCTAGGGCGACTTCTTTCCTGTTAAAGCTGTCTTATCTCATCACTCGCACACGAGCTCGCGTGTATGTGTGTGTGTGTGCGCGTGTGTGTGTGTGGTGTGTGTGTGTGAGGTGAGACAGATAGACTGAAGGTGGTGAGGGTTGGTAAGGGTAGGGATGGAGGTTGTGGTTATTTCCCTAATTGTAATAACATGGCTAACAAAAAACTTAGCAAACTGGTAAAAGAAGATATGAAGTATCAGATGGTTTAACCAGTAAGCTGATGTTACAATTAAAGCCACTCTTATCCCTTGTAGCTTTGTGCTGACTAAGCGTAAGTCTTACACAAAATTCACATCCATGATGGGCTGAGAGTTCAGTTTTCATCACCAGTTCTTCAATAGTACTGTTCATAACAGCTACTATAAATATAATTTTTAGTGTAAAACTGTCACTGCATAGAAGTAGAAAACGGCTGAGACAGCCCACACTTGAAAAGCGTCCGCTATGATAGCCCGCACTTGAAATAGATAAGTGACGTTGTTAGTACATATCATTACTGCAAGAACAGCGCAGATAGTTCTGAAATGGATATGTTCACATAAGATAAAGAAGCCTCTCATACAACAGGGCCATCCTAGGCACTGGAAGAAATAAGAATGGAAGAGACCAACAAGTAACACGGCGCCTATGACAGAGGCGCAGATGATACAAAACAACTGAGCCAACCCGGGACTGTGTGAGACTGACGCGATAGACTGACCGGCACTCTTCAGTGACCAACAAAGAGAGCCCATGCTATGCGTTGCGACTGGGGCAGTAGTCTGGCTAACGGCTGGGAGTCAGCTCTACTGTTGGACAGGAAAGTTGTCCACTGGGCTGGACCTGCTGTCTGTGGGCCAGGGCACCTGCGATGGCCCAGGCTGTGAAGCATGGTTTGATGGTATGGAGGTGCTGGCAGTCTGGTGGACCTTGCTGCAGGGTTGGCAATTAGCCAGGTGCTGCTCCAGATTCTGGTACATACCAGGCCAGCAGCGCAGGGGTCAAAGTGCTTCTTGCAGTGTGCTGGTAGCCCTGGCGACCCAGTGGAGTGATGACAGAACCTTGTGGTGGATTGAACTGGGAAGGTGCAGCCTGCTCACACGCTCCAAGGTTTTGGTGCACCACCCGCTTGTGCAACACCCTCTGTTTGGCAGACGAGTCAGCCATATTGCTGTGTGAGGGCTTTTAGCTTGCAGTGACAGCTGGGGCAACATGGACTTGGTCTGCTGCCTGAATGCCGCTCTGCTGCTTTAACTGGTCAGCCTTCTGGTTATTGACAATGACACAAGACTGAGGGTTTGACCCTGTTTTTGCAGCCAAAGTCTTCTGTTGACTCTGCCTTGGCCATGGTCTGAACGCCATGAGTCTGCAAAACAGCTGCAGCTCTGCTGGATGCGGAAGCTGGTCTGCTGGTTGAGGCTGCTGCAACTCTTGCCTCAAGCTGGTGACTTCAGCTGTGAGTGCCGCCACTGCCTTTTAATGGTAGAGACCATGAGTGTGTCAACCTTGTGGTCCAGGGTGGTCATTGGCATTGCTATCCTCCCAATCATCTACCTTTGCATTGCTATCCTCCCACATCCTACCTTTGACATTGCTATCCTCTTGCATCTACCTTTGGCATTGCTATCCTCTTGCATCTAACTTGGGCATTGCTATCCTCTTGCATCTACTTTTGGCATTGATATCCTCTTGCATCTAACTTTGGCATTGCTATCCTCCCACATCTACCTTTGGCATTGCTATCCTCTTGCATCTACTTTGGCATTGCTATCCTTCTGCATCTACCTTTGGCATTGCTATCCTTCTGCATCTACCTTTGCATTGCTATCCTCCTCCATCTACCTTTGGCATCGCTATCCTCCTGCCTCTCCTTGGCATTGGATATCCTCTTGCATCTTTGGCATTGCTATCCTTCTGCATCTACCTTTGCATTGTTATCCTTGGCATTGCTATCCTCTTGCATCTAACTTTGGCATTGCTATCCTCTTGGATCTAACTTTGGCATTGCTATCCTCCTGCATCTACCTTTGGCATCGCTATCCTCCTGCATCTACCTTTGGCATTGCTATCCTCTTGGATCTAACTTTGGCATTGCTATCCTTCTCCATCTACCTTTGGCATTGCTATCCTCTCTGCATCTACCTTTGGCATTGTTATTCTCCCACATCTACCTTGGCACTGCAATCCTCTTGCATCTAACTTTGGCATTGCTATCCTCTTGGATCTCTACCTTTGGCATTGCTATCCTCTTGCATCTACCTTTGGCATTGCTATCCTCTTGGATCTACCTTTGGCATTGCTATCCTCTTGGATCTACCTTTGGCATTGCTATCCTTGCATCTATCTTTGGCATTGCTATCCTCTTGCATCTACCCTTTGGCATTGCTATCCTCTTGGATCTACCTTTGGCATTGCTATCCTCTTGGATCTACCTTTGGCATTGCTATCCTCTTGGATCTACCTTTGGCATTGCTATCCTCTTGCATCTACCTTTGGCATTGCTATCCTCCTGCATCTACCTTTGGCATTGCTATCCTTCTGCATCTATCTTTGCATTGCTATCCTCCTGCATCTACCTTTGGCATTGCTATCCTTCTGCATCTACCTTTGCATTGCTATCCTCCCACATCTACCTTTGGCATGTTATCCTCTTGGATCTACCTTTGGCATTGCTATCTCTTGGATCTACCATTGCATTGCTATCCTTTTGCATCTACCTTTGGCATTGCTATCCTGCATCAACCTTTGGCATTGCTATCCTCCATCATCTATCTTTGGCATCGTATCCTCCCACATCTACCTTTGGCATTGCTATCCTCCCACATCTATCTTTGGCATCGCTATCCTCCTGCATCTATCTTTGGCATTGCTATCCTCTTGGATCTAACTTTGGCATTGCTATCCTCCACATCTACCTTTGGCATTGCTATCCTCCTTGCATCTACTTTGGCATTGCTATCTCCCACATCTACCTTTGGCATTGCTATCCTCCTGCATCTACCTTTGGCATTGCTATCCTCCCACATCTACCTTTGGCATTGCTATCCTCCTGCTGCATCTAACTTTGGCATTGCTATCCTCTTGGATCTACCTTTGGCATTGCTATCCTCCCACATCTACCTTTGGCATTGCTATCCTCCTGCATCTAACTTTGGCATTGCTATCCTCCTGCATCTACCTTTGGCATCGCTATCCTCTTGCATCTAACTTTGGCATTGCTATCCTCCCACATCTATCTTTGGCATTGCTATCCTCCTGCATCTACTTTGGCATTGCTATCCTCTTGCATCAACTTTGGCATCGCTATCCTCCACATCTACCTTTGGCATCGCTATCCTCTTGCATCTAACTTTGGCATTGCTATCCTCCTGCATCTACTTTGGCATTGCTATCCTCCCACATCTATCTTTGGCATCGCTATCCTCCCACATCTAACTTTGGCATCGCTATCCTCCTGCATCTAACTTTGGCATTGCTATCCTCCTGCATCTAACTTTGGCATTGCTATCCTCCCACATCTATCTTTGGCATCGCTATCCTCCTGCATCTACCTTTGGCATTGCTATCTTCTCTTGCATCTACCTTTGGCATTGCTATCCTCTTGCATCTAACCTTTGGCATTGCTATCCTCCCACATCTATCTTTGGCATCGCTATCCTCCTGCATCTACCTTTGGCATTGCTATCCTCTCTGGCATCTACCTTTGGCATCGCTATCCTCTGCATCTACCTTTGGCATTGCTATCCTCCTGCATCTACCTTTGGCATCGCTATCCTCTGCATCTACCTTTGGCATCGCTATCCTCCCACATCTACCTTTGGCATCGCTATCCTCCTGCATCTACCTTTGGCATTGCTATCCTCCTGCATTCTACCTTTGGCATTGCTATCCTCCTGCATCTAACTTTGGCATCGCTATCCTCCTGCATCTAACTTTGGCATTGCTATCCTCCTGCATCTAACTTTGGCATTGCTATCCTCCTGCATCTACCTTTGGCATTGCTATCCTCCTGCATCTAACTTTGGCATCGCTATCCTCCTGCATCTAACTTTGGCATTGCTATCCTCCTGCCTGCATCTACCTTTGCATTGCTATCCTCCTGCATCTAACTTTGGCATCGCTATCCTCCTGCATCTAACTTTGGCATTGCTATCCTCCTCCTGCATCTAATCCTTGGCATTGCTATCCTCCTGCATCTAACTTTGGCATCGCTATCCTCCTGCATCTAACTTTGGGCATTGCTATCCTCCTGCATCTAACTTTGGCATTGCTATCCTCTTGCATCTAACTTTGGCATTGCTATCCTCCTGCATCTAACTTTGGCATCGCTATCCTCCTGCATCTAACTTTGGCATTGCTATCCTCCTGCATCTACCTTTGGCATTGCTATCCTCCCTGCATCTATCTTTGGCATTGCTATCCTCCCACATCTACCTTTGGCATTGCTATCCTCCTGCATCTAACTTTGGCATTGCTATCCTCCCAGATCTAACTTTGGCATCGCTATCCTCCTGCATCTGCAGCTGGCATTGCTATCCTGATGCATCTACCTTTGGCATTGACATCCTCCTGCATCTATTGGCATCTTCCATCCAGATACTGGAGATTTGGCAGGCTATCCTTTCTGCATCTACCTTTGGCATTGCTATCCTCTGCATCTACCTTTGGCATCCCTACTATTCTCTCCCAGATCTCCTGCAAGATTTGGCATCGCTATCCTCCTGCAGTCTACCTTTGGCATCTATCAGCCTGCATCTACCTCATCGCTCCTGGCATCTACTGGCCATCTAGGGTGGCGATCAGCCAGAAGGAAGCTGCTCTTGCTCTTATCCAGGGCTGCAGATCTACCTTGGCATTGCTATCCTCCTGCATCATCCATTGCTTCCCTGACTGCTCTCACTTCCTGTGCCACTTTGAAGAGTCGGTGGTAGAATGGTTGGATGACAAAACAGACGAGGTGATGGACGGGCTGCTGGCCCAGACTCAAAAGTGATGGCATCTCAGAGTATGGTCTGTGGAAATCCTCCATCTCAGCATCAGTGTGTACTTTCAGCAAAGGTGGTAAGGGCTGGTGGGAGGAACAGAGGTTTGAGTGGATTTTCCTTCGTTCATCCAGAGGTCAGGCTTTTCCTGCCCTGCCTGGTGAAAAGTGCTAGGGCCAGGGTGATGACATCCCACTATAGGCTCCCAGATCCCTGCAAGTGGTGAAGATCTTGGCTGGGGAGTCCACCTCTGTTGCTGGCAGCCTGATCACCTCCTCCTGGCGAGACTGGCCATCTAGGGCTGGCGATCAGCCAGAAGGAAGCTGCTCTGTTATCCAGGGGCTGCAGATGCATGGCAAACCTGGCCTCCTAGATGAAGTCATCCACTTATCCCTGCTGCTCTCACTTCCTGTGAATTTGCCGAGTCGGGGCACATCCATAATGGGCTGAGAGTTCAGTTTTCATATCCAGCTCTTCAACAGTACTGTACATAACAACTACTGAATATTATTACTGGCAGCGTAAAACATATAGTGGATAGAGAGTGGAAAAGAGCTGATAGCCCACACTTAAGCTACTAAGTGAGACTATGACAGCCCACGCCTGAAATAGCTAAATAGACTATGAATACATACATTATCAGTACTATAAGTAGCAGCATAAATAGTTATGAAAACGGATACATACACACCAGATGATCAACAATCTTCAAACAACGTGGCCATCCTAATCAGTAGGAGAGCAGTAAGAACGGAAGAGACCAACAAGTAACACGGCGCCTACGACTGAGGCGCAGATGATACAAAACAACTGAGCCAACCCGGGACTGGGTGAGACTGACGCGATGGACTGACCGGAAATCTTCAGTGACTAACGAAGTGAGCCCATGCTATGTGTAGCGACTGGGGCGGTGACGCGAGTAGACCACCGCACATCTTGACTAAGGGGAGAGCGTGGCCCAGTCAGCATGTGCGTTTGCTTCCACTCGAAGCCCTACCATTTGAAATCAGGGGAATCTTGTTGTAATTCAACAATTGTAATGTATGATGATGTGACATTTTTCATATCTGTATTCCTCACTGTTGCCTGTGTTCAGTCGACCCCGTCTATCCACATAAAGGTCCAGAAGTGCGGCTCACCCAGCATTGAGTGTATACTCATCAGAAGCCAGCTCCAATGGACAGGACACATTGTCCGTATGGAGGACAGCAAAATTCCAAAGACGCTGCTCTATGGACAACTGAAGCCAGTACAACGTGACCAAGGGAAGGCCTTTCAAGAAATACAAAGACACCCTGAAGGCCAACCTCAGAAGCTGCAACATCAATATTGATTCCTCGGAAGATGTCGCTCTGGACGGAACACAGTGGAAGCCACGGTGTACAATCTTCAAACAACGGGCACTGAAACATTCGAGCGCAACAGAGCATCTGCCATCCAGGAAAAGAAAAAACATTCGAGCGCAACAGAAAAAGAAGAACCGAGAAAACGAGGCCCATCCTTGCAGGACTCCATTCCATGCAGCGTCTGTGGACGACTTCGTGCCTCAGGAGTCGGTCTTCATTCCCACATGAGGACCCACATCAGCAGATGATCTGCCTGTCTACTCATCCGTCGGACACGAAGGGAGAATCCAACATAGTGACTAACAGAATATGTTATAACGATTTAGAAATATGTTGTAGTGATTTAGAGAATGTATCATAGTGATTAAGAGGTTATGTTACAGAGATTTGAAACTTTTTTAAACGATTGAATTCAGTATCTTTAGATGTCCAGACACAAAAACACTTTGGCCTCGACTCTCTCTCTCTCTCTCTCTCTCTCACACACACACATACACACGCGCGCGCGCGCGCGCACGCACAAGGAGAGAGAGAGAGAGAGAGAGAGAGAGAGAGAGAGAGAGAGAGAGAGAGAGAGAGGATAATAATAATAATGATGATGATGATGATGATGATGATGATGATGATGATAATGATGATGATGATGATGGTGGTTACATTTTACAGATCACATTATACAGCCAACAAAAAGTGTTTGTCAAGTAGAATCGAGTTTAGCTGAGAAAGAAAGAAATAGCTCATAGTGACCCGTGTGAAGTGACAGAGCGGTCATAGGCGGGACTCCGGGCATGGATACCTCAACTGTCTACAACGCTTCCCTGGATCCAGACAGCACCCAGAACCCACTCTGGGGCTATGCCGGCCTAGAATTCAACTTCTCTCTCCTGCCAACCACCCTCTCTTCAAGGCCGCCGTGGTATTGTACAGAGTCGTTGTCATCGTCATCATTATTGTCGGCGTCATCGGGAACAGCCTGATCCTGGTGCTGCAGTACCGTCTGGATGTTGGGGGTGGCGGCTCTGGCCTGTCCGTGTTGATCTCTGGCCTGGCTGTGTCAGACTCCATCATGCTGCTCGTGTCGGGGCTCACCTTCTTCATAGCCTTCACCTTCCACACCAGTGTGGCCGATTTCCACGACGTGTCCTGTAAGCTGGTGTACTTGCTTACTTACATGACGGGGGTTACCTCATCTTGGATTCTGGTGGCCATGACGATGCAACGAGCGGTGTGCATTCTGTGGCCTCACCGGAGCGCTACCTTGAGCACAGTGACCACGGGACGGTGCCTGCTGGCCACTATAGTGGTGCTGGCCCTGTTGCTCAACGGTCACATGCTCTACGGACGAGAGCTGCGGCTGACGCCCACAGGGGAACGTCTCTGTCTGTACGTGTCTGGAGAGTACCGCCTGTTCTTTGAGGACGTGTGGCCGTCGGTGGACATCGTCTTCGGCTCTTTTCCTGCCCTTCCTGCTAATCATAGCAGCCAACGTGGTGTTGGTGAGGAGGGTCAGGCAGTCCATGAAGGAAGCCCGGGAGAAACTGACGGCGGCTAACCCACACCAGCTGCACGTGCGGGAGCAGAAAACGTCGAGCATGACTCTGTCCGTCCTGTGTGTGTCCGTAGCCTTTCTCGTGCTCACCACGCCCCTCAGCGTCTTCTTCATCCTGCAGCGCACTGGGGGTCACGTGTGGCCATACAGAACGTGCAGCAGGCGGCGGTCAACTACCTGGTGGAGGCGGTGGGCAATGTTCTGTGGCTGACCAACAACAGCATCAACTTGTTCATCTATCTGCTAACTGGAAGCAGATACAGAGCCGCGTTGGTCGCTCTGTTTCCCTGTCTCCAATGCACGCAGGGAAGCTAAATGACCCCAGAGCAGTTTCCACATAGGAACACACGTAGTTGTCCCATTGCACAGCATTACAGCTGTCCCATGAGAGCAGCGGCAATGGGCAGTGGCTGCTTTATAGGAACAGTGTTGCCTGCGTGACTCCATGTAATCACCATGTTAACACTTGTGGAGTGAAGCGATGTTGTCAGCCCTAACGTAAGCGATGCGCTGTGTGCCATGTCCCTAACGTAATGTTGTGAGTATTTTAGCGCTGTGTGCCATGTCCCTAACGTATGTTGTGAGTATTTTAGCGCTGTGTAAAACAAAAAACAAACTTACTGTGCCAGCTCCGGAAGGTGGTTGCATCAACACCTTGCTGTACCTTACATCAACACCTTGCTGTTCCTTACACCAACACCTTGCTGTTCCTTACATCAACACCATGCAGTTCATCACGCACATACATCCACAGACCAGCATACACTCACAGTGTGCCAGCAGTGGCAAGACTGGACAGCTTGAGCATTTTCCTGAAGTGACTAAACTGCAGTAGAACGTGAGCAGAAATCAATGATGGATCAAGACCAAGTTATCACCTGTTACCAAGAAATTCTAATTTCCACAAAATACTTCAAATTCAAATTCTCCTGATAGTTGATCCTACTGCCAAATCCTTAGTGATACTGTTCCAAGAAAATTTTTGCAGCACGTTGCCGTCAAGATTTCAAAGACTATCCAATGAAAGGTTTTATGTAAAGTCTAGAGCATCCTCTCTCTCCTCTCTGTCTCTGTCTCTCTCTTTCTCTGTCTCTCTCTCTGGTATGTCTGTCGCCATGTCTGACTTCCTTTCTTTGTTTCTGTTCCCATCTCTCTCTGTATCTGTGTCTGTCTGTCTATCCCTCTCACTTTAAGTATGTAAAGGGTCTTCTGTGGAGCATTCTTTTGCGCATTTTTGTGTCCATTATCTGTGACGTTTGAGGAAAACCTATTAGTCGGAAAGTCGAGCCGTCACTTTACTGTTTCGTACTTTGCATGAAATAAACTTTTGTTGCTTTGCGCTGCTTTTGCGTTTCTTTTCTTTTTTTTTTTTCTTTTTTTTTTTTTTTTTTTTTTTTGTCTTTCTTTCTTTCATTCTTTCTTTCAGTTTTTTTTTCCCTATCTTTACTTCATTACTGATGGATGAAAATGTGAAACGAGGCGAAAAAACGTGCAGAGTCGTTGATAATGGTGTAACACATGCCCCTCACTCCAATTAACGCTGCATACGGCTGTTCGCCTGACATTGCTGCACAATGCAAAACACCTTCTGTCTTCTTTCCTCTTTTGTTCTACGTTCCCTTTTGTGTCTGCGTCTGCGCAACTTGAGCCGCAACAGTTTTGGCATGTAAGCGTGTCACAGTGCAAAAGTTGCCTTTTGGTTGCTTTTGTTGTGTTGTTTTCGGGTAACTGATGTGAAGTTTGTGCAGGCAGGCATTGCCAGAGGAGGCTGGAAAACACAAACTGGGTACATCAGATCAGGAAATCTGTATCAGAGCATGGCTTGGGAATAATCTGGATGTGCCAAGGAGTGGGTAATGAAAATAGATTAATCTCAGAATTAAAAAAAAAAATCATAAAATAAAATAAAATAAAAATTATTCACAGCGTCATATATACAAAACTGGAATCAAGAAATGGGAAGTGAGGATAAATGTCCTTTCCCTTTAAGACAATATATCTTCGGTTGTGAGGGACAGTTTACAATTTGTCTTGGCCACGTTAGGGTTGAGGACCTTTGGCCTAAAAGACATACAAGTAATACTTTAAGACAGTGCAACAGGATCTTATCTGATGAGTGGCATAGTATTGGAGATATCATTCAGGTGTAAGGGTTCTTGTCTGGTGAGTAGCATAGTATTGGAGACATCATTTCCTCCTGATATGCAACAGTTGCCACGAACAGCAGGAACATTGTACCTTGTTCGTACAGAGGAAAAACGAGAACTAATCTGGTCTGCGTCTTTATCTTAAATAATACAGATGCGTTTTCATCGTCGGGAAAATAGGTACGTTTCTGAAGTGGTAATCATACAGAAAAAGAGATACTTGAAAACCCGCTGACTAGACCACTGTTTAGATTTAGTTATTTTTTCTGTGACATATAATCAAGACATTAGTACTACACAGTTCTCCACTCAGATGGTTTGTGACCACCGGAGAGGATGCTGTATGATTTATGCTAATTTATATTTTCAGCTCCTGGCCACCTGCCTAGGGCGAGCAATTCAGTTTTCTTAACATATTTTATCGTTGAAATTCAATTAATCTTGTATCTCTCTTCTCTCAAGACTGTTCACCTGTTGACGGTAAAAACCGAAACCAGCCAGGGATCTCTCTTGCCTTCCACTTTCTCCATGTCTGCTTGCCTGTTCCCCCCCCCCCCCCCCAGCCCCACCCCCTCTCCTCTCCTCAAACCACTCACACTCCACTGTCTCTGTCCGTGCCTTCATCACTGGCAGACGTTCAGTGCCTTTGGACACATCTCTCTGTTCCATGATTCCTGTCAGATTCAGACAGACAGCACTGATTGATGGAGTGCGCCCATGATCTGCTCGGTGCTTTGTTTCCACGGTGACTCGGTGGTGTCCAGAGATGTGGGAGATTAGAGAGCCACATACTCTGGGTGCTGTCTGACACAGTCGTGGCAACTACCATTTGTAATTCATCTGCTTTTTCATCCTCAACACAACAGTGATGGGTAGCTTAAGAGCAGGAAAATATGATCACATTTCGCCACTACTTCATTCTCTTCACTGGCTATCTGTCTTAAACCGTATCTCGTACAAAATCTCAACTCTCATTTTCTCTTCTCTTTTTGAAAATGGACCTTCTTATCTCTCTCTCGACAACTACGCTCCTGTGCTGACGACCGCCTTCTACGAATAACTCGCTTCAGGGCCACTACTGGTGAAAGATCTTTCTCTTTTCAAGCTCCAGCGACGTGGAACAGACTGCCAGACTCTCTCAGACATTCAGATTCTATCTCTTCTTTCAAGTCTAAACTTAAAACCTTAAAACCATCTATTTTCTCATAATTAGTCAATGTTGGGGGCGGGGGGGGGGGGGGGGGGGGGGGGGGGATACAACCTAACTCATAGCCGTCTGGGCCTTTTCAAATGTAGTGTTCTTTGTACATTATCATTTTGTCATACTGTCTTAAAGTATGTTCTCTATTACATGCATTTGTTGTATAATTGAAACGTTATAGGATTTAGTTTTTGTAGTGATATTCGAAAATAAGTGTATGTCGTACTCACAGGATTTGTTAGTTTTTGTAGTAATAGTACTTGTAGTTGGGTGTAAGGTGTGCTATTGTATATGAGAAGGGTGACTGTAGTACATTTTTTGTAAACCGCTTAGAGAAATTCTTTTGATTAGGCGCTGTATAAGAAACCATTATAATTATTATTATTAACAGTGGTTTCCCTCCCTGGTGTTCTTGCATGCGTGCCTAAAAATGCTGTGTGAGTGAGTGTGTGTGTGTGTGTGTGTGTGTGTGTGTGTGTGTGTGTGTGTGTGTGTGTGTGTGAGTGTGTGTGTGTGTGTGTGTGTGTGTGTGTGTGTGTGTGTGTGCACGTGCGCGGGTAGGTGGAAGTGTGTTGTGTGTGTGTGTGTGTGTTGTGTGTGTGTGTGTGTGTGTGTGTGTGTGTGTCTGCGGTGCATACGCAATGTGTGGGTATGTGCGCATGTTTATGCACTTGGTCTTGCGTTTCTGTGAGTGTGTATAGGCATGCGTGCGTGTGTGCGTGTGGTTGAGCATGAGTATGTGCGTTTGGAGGGCATGAGAGAAGAGAAACAGAGGACGCGAGTGGAAGAATAAAGAAACCCAAATACGTATCACTATTTATGGAGCACCGGTGAACACCAACCAACTGTCCATGGATGGGAACATAGAGACACCCAAACAAATGTAGCTAATCATGAAACCACCAATGCTCACAAGCAAACTGTCTATAACTGTGACAAAATCCAGTATATCAAAATACATGTGGCGATTGTTTGTTAGTAACTGAATTTACAGACTTGCATGGTGAGGGTGAGTGTTGTTGAAAGAAAAAGAGAGGGAGTTGGGAAAAGAAGGATGACGCCTCCATCACGAAAAAAAAATGTGGAAAACTAGGAGAATGGGGGAAACAAAAACTAGCGTAACAATAACACAGACGGAGAAAGTCAACCAAAAGTGTAACTACACTGAACATCAATGAACACTGACAGACTGTCCGTGGACAGGAACACAGACAACCAACCAAATACGTGATATTGACAGCCACCACCATCCCCCTCTCTCTCTCTCTCTCTCTGTGTCTCTCTCGCTCCGTCTCTCTCTCTCTGTCTTCTCTCTCTCTCTCTCTCTCTGTCTCTCTCTCTCACACGCACACACACACACACACACACACACGCGCGCACACACACACACACACACACACACGCGCACGCACACACAGCCCTTAGCATATTCAGTTTTCGTCATTTTACAACACAATGCTTCACCACTTCAGCCCACTTGTCCTCCCATTCCCTATCCACAGTCAGACACTGAATTTGTTGCATGCCAACACAACGATAAGACGCGACTCTCGCGAAAATGTTGTAGAGAAGTATGACGTAATAGTGGTGCAGGTTGTCGCAGTCTCTCCTTTTTTCCTCTTCTTCTTCTTCTCAGATAATGCAGAGACACACAGCGATGGGAAACAAGTATTTCCTTTGCCACCTATGCCACTACAAAAGATAACGACACTCCCTCGTGTATTTCATGAGTTTCATGCTTGTGAATATGGTGGACTCTGTAACTTCACGTATTACGGCTGAGGTTGAAATCCACCAAGATTTATGAGACTGTCCTCTTTGATCCAAATTGTGTTATGCCACACTGCAGTGTTTTGAGAAATCTCCATCTTCATACCAGATGACTCTACCCCTCCCTCCCCCCCTTCCATAACAATATTCACTGGAAGTCACGTTCTTCTGACAAGGTGTCATCAGCCTGACATCAGAGACATGATGGGTAGCTTAACCCACTGAAAAGAGAGATCAGCTCCCTCCAATTCACTGATCAACCACACGCCATAAGACTGAACACAGTCATTTTTCAGTGTGTAAGACTCGACAGCAGGTGTCTGCCAAAGCGGGGAACGGTTATCATTCCTCCTTTGAGATCCTGTGTCAAGTGTCACCGATTGCCCCAGGCTGAATATACGCTGAATCTTGTTCCTAAGTTCGGCGATTATACATTGTACTTTTCATCATTTTTACAGGATAAGTTCATGGTCAATAACTGGTGAAAGTGTTGGATGATTTAGATGACTCTGTTGATTGTCTAGACGCTGTATAGTAGGTGACGCTGGTAATATGTGTGCTTTGATTAAGTGCAGTCCCAGTACCTAGTTGTATTCCCAAAATACTTTTCTTACTTTGAAGAGTTATTTTCCCTTCAACTGCAAAGCGGTGTCTTAATGTCTTCGCACCACATTTTATAAAATCCACTCAAAACTATGAGTGAAGAGCTGAAGTGGAGACAGAAAATTAAAGGAGATACAATAATGCTAGTATCGCTTTTGCCAAGTAAGACCTCACGTTTTCCTGAAAGCTCAGAGGGCGCATGTGAGGACTTATCGAGCAAGAACCCTCACCACACGTGTACAAACTTGGTTCAGTAGCCTTCATAGACCTTGGGCACGCTATCTTCCATGGAAACTGGCTCAACACAGGAACAAGAAAATGCATGCTAAGACGTGGCCAGTGGACAGCCGACAGAGCAGCAGGCCCACAGGTAGCGGTGACATCAACACTCATGGAGGGAGATCTGGACACCTCTCCCCCTTGACGACGTCGGGACTCCAACTCAATTCAACATCATCTTTTCTTCCTCTAGAATGAGATGATTGGCAAAGGCCATCAGCTATTGGTCTTTATGGTCCATCGGACTCAAACTCAATTCAGCATCATCTTTCCTCCTCTTAGATGAGATGAAGTGGCAAGAGGCCCCGCGGCTATGTCTTTGTGGATCCTCGGACTCAAACTCATTCAGCATCATCTTTCCTCCTCTTAGGATGAATGAAGTGTCAAGAGGCCAGCCCTATCAAGCACCAAGTGACTTCATGACTACTCTGAATTACTTCAATCTCGCATACAAAAGTTTTTTGTGTTTGAAACTGCATTGATTTGCGTCCTATGTCATTGTTCGTACGTGTGGTTGCATGCTTGAACATTATTTCAAGCTCGTCCTTTCACTCCAAGCACAAGGCACTTTTAAAGTGCGAAAGTCCTGAGATGAGTTACGCCTGAGCTATTCTTCAGCATTTTTTAACAGTCCTGACAAGTTGAAAATTTTCTTCCAGGACTGGTACTGAAAAGTTTGTTCCTTCCACCACTTGTAAGGCAGAGGGTGAAGTGAATTTTGATATGAAATCTACTTGATAATTTCAATAGAGAAAACAGTCCTTGAGTCCTTCCCCTAGAAGATCATAGCTCCCACCCGTACACTCGTCCACCATGTGTACTATTCATGGAAGATAAGTAGACATCCAACCGCATAAAACACAGTGAATTATACCTACGTGAGCAGAGAGGAAAGTTGGAGCATTCTGAAAGCAAATACAGAAAAACGAAAAAAAGAAAAATTGGGACGGAAAAACCTTGGACCAAAACATGGACGAAAAATGGGACACACACAAAGACTAAGAAAAAAAAAACAACAAACACACAACACAAAAACAAAGAAAGAAATGAAACTATGATTGTGAACATCACTCACACACACACCACACACACACACGACCACACACACACACACACACACACACACTACACACACATTTTTTATATACTCTATATATCTTTTCACGTGTGGTTTTTGATTGAGTGTGTAGATGTCAGCTTCTCTGACACAGAAAGACAAGTTCGACCAAGATTTGCAACACAACTGTTCTCCCCCACTCCATTACCGACACATCTGCAACACACAAAAAATAGTACGCTTTGAATTTTATAATTTTTTATCAATTCAACAATTTTTTCACTAATTTAATGCTTCAACTCTGCGGCCCAAAATTACACACACAGTTTTCCGAAAAGAACGTTCACAGAACGCAAAACTATTTTTTTTTAACCCCCCCACACACAAACCAAAACTCTTGCATCTGATTGCAGATAGGTATTTCTAATAGTTATCTATTCAAATCTCTTACGTTTAATCATGTGTTATACATCTAACCATAAGGAGAGTTTGACATAAAAACCCTATTTAATCAGCAACACAGCTGCATGAAACGAAAACATGGACCTTATCAGCAAAAATATCCCAGGACACCATTGTCAACGAACCACCATTCCCAATCGATTTTCCATCGATAAGCGCGTGACAAAATTTCACCATACACTGTCTCATCCCGGTAGAAGGTGTAACCACCCATTGTCAAAATGGTGTTTTGTTGTTTTTTAGCACAAGTAGCTGCCACAACCGACTCGGATGTACTATCAACTATCAACAACAATATCTCTTAAAACATTGTCACAATGACACGGATATTACAACCAACAAATTGCAGTATAAAACGTTCCACCATGAGTAAATAATATGTAATGTCACTGTATACACACAACACCTCAACAAAGTGTGTTCAAAGACTTGCTGAGAACAGTACTTATCATGAGTATTTTGTCCGTGCACATATTGGTTTCAATCCTCCTCTTCCACCAACGCCACCAGGGCAAATGACAAATCGCAAAGTTTTGTTAATGATTGCTATCATTATTACTATTATCATAGTTGTTGTTATCATCAATCTTCATTATAATTATTATTATACGAGCCAAATCAATTAAAACAGTGGCGCCACAGTTACACACACAAAAATGTTAGACAAGAAACAAGAAACATTTATCAAACTGCCCCAGTCAAATCAGCTTAAACAGCGGGCAATTACACAAAAGCTGTTAACAAGAAACAAGAACAGGAATATCAAATACAGGTCAAATCAGTTAAAACAGCGGGCCAACACTGCACCACAAAAGCGCTGTTAACAAGAAACAAGAACAGCGAGATCAACACTACCAGTCCAAATCAGTTATAACATCGGGTGCAAGTACACAAAAGCTGTTTCACAAGTAAACAAGACAACAGATATCAAAACCTGACCAGTCAAAGTCAGGTTAAAACAGCGGGCAATATACACAAAAAACTTTAACAAGAAAACAAGAGCATGATATCAAACTACGAGTGAAAATCAGTTAAAACAGCGGGGCAAGTACGACAAAAACCCCTTCGGCAATTCACAAGCTATACTCTATATCGACTAAAACCACTACTACCAGAATCGCTTTCCCCCTCTACATCCATCTAAAACAAAAACTAGTTATTGTTAGATTGAATAAAGTCACAGAGCATCCATCAAACAGACCATAATAACCACCGAAAATCCACACTGACCTCGGCCAATATCTGTGCTACACTTAGTCTGATCGAAAAAGAAAAGTTTTAAGTCTATTTATGATAAGGCAGAGAGGCTAAGTATCTGAGTCCGATGATAGGACAGACAGGCTAGTACTGAGTCGAATGAGTAGTACAATGACAGGCTAAGTATTCTAGTCGATGATAGGACAGACAGGGTAAGTACTGATTCGATGATAGGCAGACAGGTAAGATCCGAGTCGATGATAGGACAGACCCCGCCAAGTATCTGAAGGCGATGATAGGGCAGAGCAGGCCTAAGTAATCTGAGGTCGATGCATTGAAACAATGGACAGACAGGCTAACGTTATTGAGTATGATGATTAGGACAGACAGGGCTAAGTATAAACCTGCAAGTCGCAATGATAGGGCAGAGAAGGACTACGTCATCTGCAGTCGGATGAAAGGACAGCACAAAGGCCCCTAAAGTATCTGCAGCGTAGATAGGACAGACAGCGCTAAGTATATGAGTCGATGCATAAGCGATGAGTAAGCGCTAAGTATCTGAAGTCGATGAAAGGACAGACAGCTAATGCTATCTGCAGCAGTCGATGAACTATGGCCAGAGATGCATAAAGTATTGGTCGATACTAGGGCAGAGACGCCTAAATGTACTTGATGATTTGATGTAGAGCCAGGCACTGGCCTAATTTTCTGAAGTCTGAGATAGGGCCAGAGGACAATAAATGTGCATGAGGTCAGATGATAGAGGCAGAGACGGTTAATATCTGAGTCGATGATTGGCCAAAGAAGCTAAATGTACGAAGTCGATGTATTAGAGCGAGAGCTAAAGGTGTCTGAGTCGATGATAGGGCAGACGATGGCCTTAATAGTTTAGTCGATGATAGGGCCCAGAGAAGACTGGATAAATGTCGAGTACCGACTGATAGAGCAGATGAGGCCTACGTATCCGACATCTGGCTGGCGCTATGATAGGAGCAGAGACGTTAACAAGTATCTGAAGTCGCTGATTTAGGGCAGAAGGAGGCGTTAAATGTCCTGCAGTCGATGAATCAGCGCGCAGAAAGACGCCTAAATGTCCGAATGTCGCATGTATAGCGGCTAGCAGGAGAGGCTAAGGACTGACTTAGTCGAAGATTGGCAGCTCAGAGAGGCCTAACTGTCCTGAGTCGAATGTACTGTATAATTTCGCTTCCAGATGAATAGGGCACTGATAAGCAATAGGAACAGTCTGACCACAACGTTTACGACGAACAGAGCGGAATCGTGCGCCAAGAGAGCAAGTATCAGAAAGAGAATCGGAGTTGAGGCGTGATAGGACGCCGTACACTATATGTAGCAACAGATCAGTTACTTGATTAAGGAACCGGAGACTTTGAAGGCATTCATTGCCACAGAGAGGCCAGCTTCGTAGCCAGAGCTATCCATTCGCCGAACCAGAGTGAACAGTAGTGAAGAACGAGCAGTAATAGGCGAAAATTGACCAAATGTAGATGAAGCGACGATGTGCCCGAACGGATAACCCTATTGAATCATCGTATGCCTAGACAGTCCAGGTGGGAAAAACAAGCCCTCTTAGGTCGAAAGTAGCTCAAAGTTGAGTGTTTCGTGAATTACAGTATTTTGGATGAATCACACAACTAAACAACCAGTTTTAATGTCAGCATCAGACTGATTCTAAATCCCAGTCCCCTAACATTTTAGTGAGCGAACGTGCCGTGAACAGAAGAAACATTCTGAATAACTGACATACAGAAATAGTCCGATATACTACTGCGCTTTCCAACTGTCAGTGACGACGAATACCACACACTTCGCTCTTAGCGATCGCGACATAGTAGTCATAGAAATAGCAGACCACGGCACTTGACGGGAAACATCTCTGCCGAAAAAAACAATTTGGGAGGTGTGCCGGATGGGACAGGTGGGGCCAAGGTCTTATGGTTGTCTGAGTCATTCTAGTTTCAGCAGAGTTTTTTTTTTTTTTTTTTTTTGACCGCTGACAAATAGGCGATGGCCCCACAGCAGCACAACAGAACTGGTTTGGAATGGAAATACAGTCAAGTATCGCTGACCACCTATTGTGTTCAAAAGCAGGTGACAACTTGGCGATTGCCCACCCAGCTTAGATGGTTTGGATGGCATACAGGGCACTCAAGGATCGCCTGCCCTTAGTGTTACCGCATCAGAGTGCACAATGAGCTGATATGCCCACAGCTATGGACTGGATTTGGCATCACGCGAAAACAGTCCAAGTATCCGCTGCCCAATATACACCAGCCCACGCGCATCCTTGAGCTCATGCCCGAGTAGAGATAGCAGATTCTTTGGTTGTCCAGCAGATTTTACCATGGTGGTGCGGAGTCGAAACTCCTTCGATCTGCTTGCAGCCAGGATCCATGATCCTGCGAATCACGTCACCGAAGGCAAATCCACAACATGCGGAGCACGGCACACCATCCAATCCCACACCAATTAACTAATAATACTAACAATAATACTGATACAATTCAGCCCATCAATAAAACTAATAAGCAATAAATAATATTAATCGGACATAAAACTGCTGTTGTTACAGCCACAGCGCAAAACAGTGCAATGACGCAGCCTCTGTACCACGAGCTACAATTTTGACCATTAGATCTCAGCTGCACAAAAGACATCCGAGACCATTTTAAAGAAGAAAAATGGTTGAAAACGTTAAACGGCGATGGCAAAGGCGTGAAAGTGACGGGAATCCACAGCCCCCCCCCGTGACTTTACAGCATGACTGAACAGACCAATGCCCCTACCCACTTCCATGAACATCGTCCTCTCTATGCTCCAGCCGTCTGATGCACGCAAACGCCTGCAATAGCGTCATCAGTTAATTTTCGCCCCCCATGCCAGTGCGTACATGCCTGTAACTGTTTCACAGCAACAACAACACACACATAACACACAAACACAAGCACACACACACACACGCATGCCATCACACATACACACTGCGACGCGCGCGCGCCTTACACACACAACACACACACACACACACAAAACACACACGCATCGCACCACGCACGCCCCACGCCCACGACACAGCACACGCTACTCTCTCTACTCTCTCTCCGCTACTTCATATATCACCAACATGAATGCTGTGGCATGGGCTCCGCCGTTACAAAATCGGTATCGCCATCTACATATACCGAACTAAAAAATATTTACGAGATGCCCGATGATAGACAGATTATGCTCGAATAAAGCATATAATATGCGTAGGTAGGGTTAGAAACCGCAGTGAACAAAAGTCTCATGTGTTTGTTTTCAGGCGTTTCCCCCCCAAGACCTTTTTGTTTCACAGTTGTGAATGTTGGATTTCGTCTGGAATGAATCAAGGCGTTGAAAAAAGTTAAATGATTTTTTGACTGCATCTTACGAAAACGACTGCTGCGTAGCATAACGATGGCCAAAAACTGAGCGTGAAAAAACTACCAGAAGAGTACGATGCATCGATATCATGTTACAGAGAACTTTGAAACATGGAGAATTTAGCTCGTGCGCATGCTATCTTCCAACTTAATACTGACAGGCCATATTAAAAAGATTAAAAATCTGACATGCATTCAGATTCGGAAGTTAGGACAATTCAAAGGAACATCCAGCCACATGATATACAAAGTCTAAAAACATTGATATGCTGTTGTGCCCCTTATGCCAAGAGAGAAAGCGAAAAGATGAGATTACACTTTTTACTTTGTTGCTTCTGAACATTCAGGATTTTGACGCTGAACATATATTCCAAGGAAATCTTAGGGAAGACCTTGATCATTTTGAGCTCGCTTTCATCTCATAGCCGCTCCACAATCCAAATGATGGGTTTATTAAAGAAAAGCTTGCATGTACTGCTAACGTACACAAGAGCCTTTACGATGACGCTACTATCTGCTCAGTTGTACATGAACAGTTAGCAACATGCTACAGTGCTAGCCTGCATATTGCGAGTAAGATCTGCTTATCTGATCATGATATTAGCCTCGTCAAGACGAATTATTGGCAAGATTGCCCCAAGTGTTGCCCTATGAGTCGCCGGTAGCTTCTCTATACCGCCCCCCCTTACCCACAGTCAGAAGGGCGCCATGCGCCAATACTGAAATACAAAGATGTTCAGTCGTTCGTTAGTTCGACTTAGATTTTCTACTCTATCTCTATCATCTCTACTATCCCCCTCTCTCTCTCTCTCTCACACACACACACACTCCCTCGACACACACCACACACAACACACACTCTCTCTAATCTATCTCTCCACGCACACACACAAACACACACACACCACACACACACACAGCAAACACACACATACAACACACACGCCCCTCTCATTCATAAATAGCACACATAACACAGCCCCCACACACACCACACAGACACACACACACACAAACACACACACACACACTACAACACACACACACACAACATAACACACCAGCACACACACACAACACACACATCACACAAACAGAGGCGGGCCTCTGACCTGATCATAGGCCATGATGGTGATTGACATGCGATCGTGGAGCCCGACAGCTGAATGAATTTGCCACGAATGCAGGACCAGTGGAACGCACAGACAGGGATGGTGTTATAGGCATCCCAAAACTAGTCTGTCTCCATTGCTCCCAAGCAGCTGGGAGCCTCGATCACAGCCACCAGCCACATTGGTGTGAACGTCGCCATAACAGGTGCTTGGCCAGGACACCACCAGCTAGCCGCATTGCCACCCCACACTAGTGCGACACAACGCCGTAATCTCTGACCGAGCCTCATGTCTTTGTAATTAGATGTCGAGGCCTAGTGTAATAGAAGAGATTGAACATCATCGAGGCTAAGAATCTAGCATGGTACCAGTTCGCGCGTTCCAGTGAACCTCAATACAATACCACTTGCATTTACACTGCCCATTAAGGCGGGATCAGGCGCCCCCCCATCTTCGAACATAGGCTAGAACACCAAAGGCTACCATCAAATGTGGTTATGCATACTGCATAGTATATGCAGGAGGCATTTTGTCTTAAGGATATGTGATACAGTTCCTAGCATAACATAAAGTACAACTATCATGTGGTACATGCTGGCGGGGGGCTAATCAAAACGGTCACACACGTAAGGTGTTCTACACATCCCCCAAGCCAGTCCCCCAAGAGTGCCCCCCAGACCGTATGCTCCCGTTCTGTACCACGAGCTGTTCAAATACTTCGTGAATGCCCTATAATGGGATGCATTCCCTGGCAGTCTTTATAGCCAGGGGCGGGTCAGCGGCTATGCAAACACGCACCAACATACAACAACAACAACAATAACAACAACAACATACCCTCGAAAAAGATGCCTTAGAAGAGAGAGGAAGGCAACAGCATGGAATTTGAAACTAGCAGGACTGGACTCATCTTCACAACAGGCGACATGCATTCCAATGCTGATATTAAGTCTGTATGTTAATATGTGGTATTGTGGGATGTATTTAATGATAACCATATGCCAGCAACGTCAATTTTCATTCGCTCTTTATCTTCATTTTCTCAGTCAACAAGTCTACAGTCAACGATCGTTATACCACCACAGCTGTTTCCTGTCACCATCATCTTATCAGTCAGGTTCAATTAACAGATTTACTAGCCGCCATCCCCTCCTCCTCCCCTATCCTCTCTTCCCTCCGCCCCCGTCCTCTTGCCTACCAATACCCCGTTTTTAAAAAAACACCAGAGATTTAATAATGAAAAATCACAATCTTTGTCACCGTAACAATCTTACTGGCATTGTTGATTGTCACCATGGCCATTTTTCTTTTAAATAATATTCTTTTCTTGTTAATCAATATAGATTCAGTTTGTACTGTTTACTGTCCTCACACACACAAAAACTACCGTTAGTGCCGAGCGCGTTCCTCTTGCTCTATCATCTTCTCTAATCAAACACCACTAAATACCGTCAAACCTCGTCCACCACTGAAGATTGACGTTCGTCATCACCAGTGCACCAAAGGGCACTGCACCCCTTAATTTAACCATCAACCTCAACGCTATCAATCATCCTTGTCTTCATCCTCCTCCTCGTCATCGAATCGACTACCATCACAGACCTTTATTTTAACATAATGGCCAGTGTGTTGCACCATCAGTCAGCAGAGGTTCACTGGTAGTCCACAATGCCGCTTTCTTCCACGAAAAAAAAAAAGTGCCCACTAAACTCTAGAAAATAATATTGCTTCTTTTGTTCGCCTGCATGAAAATACTGATCATTTCTACACAGGGGGTATTTCTTGGTATTATTGATGTGGTGTTTGACCTTAAGATAATTTTGGTAGGATTATTTTTAGGCATATTTTTGACAGGATTGTAGTTCTCATTATAACAATGATAATTTTTGAGCGGGATTTTTTCGAAGTATTGTGCACGGCGATTTACGCATGATTTTTTTTTGACAGGATTATTTCTGAATCTCTCTCTCTCTCTCTCTCTACCTCTCTTCTCTCTCTCTCTGCTGCCCTACACAATGATTAGCGCTTTGTTTCACTATGGTACCTCCTCGCCCTCACGCCTCTCTATACTCCAATACCTCACAAAAGTCGACGGTGACATCTAGTGTTCTCTATTTTATATTATAAGATACTCCTGGCACTCTCCTCGGTGACATTGCTTGTTTCCGAACCTTGGCCACCACGCCGTGAAATCTGCTAGCTTTACATATCATTGTGTTGCCTATCTCACACTTCGTTGACTTCTGTTTTCCAAATGCTATAAATATTCTCTAGTCCACACAGTGACATCTACCTTCCACACTTTAATGCCTGTATCATCTGTACTACCTACCACATACTATGGTACCTGTTAAAACGCTCAGATATCTCCTCCCCTATCGACCACAGGGTCCATCCTTCCTGCCCGCATATGACCACAGGAATCAGTTCTGTCCCTCCTCAAAACACGAGGTCATTCTGTTCATCATGACATCAGGCACTGATCCTCAGGCTCACTTGTCCCTCACTGACCTCAGTCTTCTGTCCCCCTCGAGTGACCTCAGTTCTGTCCCTCACTGACCTCTTCAGCTTCTCCAACTGACCTCCCTCCCTCCCTCACTGACCTCAGGTCTGTCCCCTCCTTATCCACATCTGCGACCTCCAGGTTCTCATCCCTCTATCTGACCTCAGGGTTCGGATCCCCCCTCTCCAACCCACTGATCTCAGGTTACTGTACTACACTCCTCCCCTCACTGATCTGCAGGGTTCTAGTCCCTACTGAACCTCAAGCGTATCTTCCCTCACGGACCTCGAGACGTTCTTGTGCCCTCACTGGACCTCAGCGAGTTTCCTGTCCCTCTTTCTCCCCTCCTGCCTCAAGATCTGATCCACTCCCTCCCCTCCACTGATCTCAGTTCTGCCCCCTCTCTTCCCCTCATGACCTCAGGGTTCTGTCCTCACTGACCTCAGGTTAACTGTACCTCCTCCCCACACTGACCTCAGGTGTGAAGACCGCCTCGGCACACTGGACTGGAGACCCTCCGAAGTTCTGCCCTCCTCCTCCACACTGATGAGCCGGTCCCTCCAGAGCCTGCCAGATCTGCTCGTCGCTCGTAACTGCCTCACTAAGGGCCCTCCACTCAGGTTGTAACCCTCAGCTGACCCGAGAACAGCACTGTCCCTCACTGACTCAGATTCTGTCCGACTACAACCGAGCTATTGACACTCGCCTGTGCCCTCTTTCGAATGTAGAGTTGAATGAATAACTCACCTTAATGTTCGAAAGATGCATCACCACGTCAACAAAACCAGACCTGCACTTTCATTACAAAGGCTTTTTGTTTTGCCTCCCGCAGCAAGCCATTTCCGCTCGTCGCTGTACAGTAGCAAATTGCCCATTTGTTGCCGCAGGTCTTCTGAGAACACACTGTTCCTTGACTGAAAGATAGCGAATTGGAATGTATTGAATGTAGGTCAATTTTGGAAAGTGCATGATTCAGCCAAAGATCCTTTCATTCAACTTTTTGTGTGGGCCACTAAGCGCGAACGACATTTCCAGACATTCAGTACAACAAAATCAATTGATTGCAGGTCTATCTGAAACACAATGTGTTGACGAAAGATTCTTCCCCCGAACTGATGAAGAAGTCCGAAATGACATGTCATGATCAGGCCAGATCAGTCCCTGGTTCCTATGAATCATGTACAATAGATGCTGGAAAGAACATGCCGATCTACATGACATACAAACAAATCTTTGTATTTTTCGCTATGTCAAGACATCGCTAATAACGTATTTTCATCGCTCATCTTCTTTGCCACTCCAGTGTCATTACCTCTACCCCCGTTCCATAACGACACCATTCCTTTGTTACAACCTTTTTAACGACGTACGAAAGCACGGAGTGTTTTCAGCTAATGGGGTGGCATGTAAGGGGTTGTATGTCTCGACCAGCTCCACACCAAAAATTAATTCGAAGGTTGCCCAGAATGACTCCGAACCACAAATGCAAAACCAGCCTGGAGGGCGGTGGCGGGTGTAGGAGGGGGGGGGGGGCGTGAGGCTGCTGCACCGGGCGAATGGCTTGGTAAAACAACGCTTGTAATGATTGAAGATGCCGTTGCAGCCGTGGTTACCATCGCTAGATTCTCAGATGGCTGGAAGTCGTGGGTTCGATTATTTTAAAAAACCAACATGATATCTCTGGGGCATTTCTCTCGGCCCAATGCTTCTAGCCTGCTATCCAGATTTGCTGGCTTGACTGTGGTCTTTCAGCTGGGATACTAGACCCACCCACAACGTCCATCCACCTCATCCCCCACTCAAGGAAGATTGCTCTTTTGATGTGTCAGACTGTCATTCAGTCGGTCTATATCACACTGCCAGGTCCATGCTAACAACGTCTGGCCTCGGTTGCGTCTTCGCCTGGGATACATCCATGAAATAAAGCGAGAGGGAGCGCTAGAGATAGCCGCTGTCATGCAGTCTTTGACTGGAATGGATCTCGATAGCATCATCTTTATTGCCTCCTCATCTTCATCGAACTATTACTAGGGAAAAAAAAAGGTCTCATCTTCTATGGCCTCTGATGGCCTGCTGTCATGTTGACCACAATTTCGATTTCCCTTCCGCGACTATGTCTCTCTGAAAAGATCGTGTTGATGTCGCCGGCATGGAGAGTTTCATGTGACTGTCGTCAGATGGACGCAATGGCCTCCCCTCCTGAGGGGGCCACTTATTCACCTTAGCTCCGCGGTCTCAGCAATTGTCATCAGTATGGGGCTGAACACATGGTGTCCTGAGTGTGTGTTGGATATGAGAACAGGCACCACTGAACACCACGGACTCTGCTAAAGTGCATATCTCCTGTGGTGGGTTGCCTGCCGGTACCGTGCCTGTGACAGGAAAATGGAAAAGCCAGGCTGTGGCTGTGGATGAGGAACCAAAATGAGCGGCGTGATGGTAGTGCCGCTGGAGCAGCGGCCCTGAAAAATGAACACAACGGAAAAAACAAACGAACAAAAAAAGAAGAAAAAAAAAAAAAACTGACAAAAAAGTCACAGATTTGTGACAGAGCTTGAAGACAGTCATTTTGTTCAAATTATGATAACGCTCGAGGGCAGAACCACGTTATCATTACGACACCAAGAAACCACGTCACTGAAACCATCTTGAAAAATATTGTAAGAACATCCAGACCTACATGAACTTAACCACCTAGAACAGCATCATCCAGAATGGCGAGTCGTGACCTCAGATCATGCAGACCGATGTCAGCGATGTTGATGCCGTCGATGAGGATGGCTCCCCCCACCGCCTCCACCATCCGGAACAACGCCAACGTCAGAGACGACTTGCCCGCCCCCGTCCTCCCCACCACCCCCACCTGGAAGGCAAATGAAAGCCGTGATGATGTCATTTATCATAACAGGATAAATCTTGATTCATGCGCTTTATCATTAAGTAAATCATTGTTTGCTTGACGTTGCTCAACATCCAACAAATGTAATCCATATCTAGTAAATCTGTTCTCTTTATTGACCTCAGATGCCATTAGTCAAAGATAATTGTAAGGAAAAAAAACAACCCTTTAAATACAGTCAGCATTAAACCACCTGGGCTTTACTTCCATGTTATAAAAATACACCGGGGGGGAGATCTTCATTAGCCAATGCAGCATTCGAAATTCTAATTATCAAAGTTCAAAATGTGTTTAAAGTCAATAAACTATTACATGGTGGCATATCAATTTGTCAAAACTAAACATTCTAATAATGTCAAATTACCGTGCTTCCAGCCACACTATCAGGAACTTTTTTTCCGAAGAGCAGCACAATATACATATCATTGCTATGCAGTTAAGCTGTGTATTATCCACCTCCGTGTTAAAACTGTGCGTGAATAATGTTCTTGTTTTTTATTATGAAAGAAATTGTTATCTTCTAGCCTCTGTTCAAAAATAACAAGTTAAAGTTCTGAGTCTCCTTTTTTCACAACATAAAGCAAAAACTACATAACTAGGTCTTCATGCAATGGACATCTTTCTGAACGTCCAAAAACATCAAAATTTATGTACAGAGAAGACATTCGGGCGTGTCTACTCTCTCTGTCCTCATTCCTCTCACATTTTATTATTCACACCCCCACACTGTGGTTACACACCATTACACACTTTACATGGTGGGCGGCATACCCACTTTGTCACGAACTCAACATTCTACGCAATGCACGCACGCCGGGCACGCACCAGATATCAGGAACTTTTTTTCCGAAAGAGCAGCACAACCACAGTATCAGTTGTCTTTAGGCAGTTAAAGCGTGTTGTGAGTTACACCACCTCCGTGTTAAACCTTGTGCGTGGAATAAGTTCGCGTTTTTCCAGTAGCAAAAAACCTATTGAAAGATGGAGTAGAAAGTGTTATTGAGTCTAAGCCCTGTACTGTTCAAAAATGTAAACAAGTTAAAAAGTTCTTTGAATGTCTCCTTTTCACAACAATAAAGCAAACTACATAACTAGGTTCATCAGGCAATGACATCTTTCTGAATATCCAAAAACAAGCAAAAAATTTATGTACAGAGAGAAGACATTGGGGGATCTCTCTCCTGTCTCTGTCTCATAATATCACACACCAACACACACACACACAACCACACACACACAAGTCACAACACACAGTCCACACACACAAGACGCACCCACGCAAGCACGCACGCAACGCACGCACGGTCACGCACGCACGCACACAAGCATGACACACACACACAACACACAGTGACAGTCGGACAGGACAATGACAGACAGGGGGACAGGTGATGACACACACAGCAAAATAAGGACTGACGAATGACGAATTAAGTAAATGGTGTACGCGTTGTCAGTCGTGTTCTTTTCTCCCAGGCATGCATGTTGGAGGTAAATTACTGTGAGGTAAATAGTAATGTATACAACACTTAAATGTGTATTTGCATGTCCAGCGTGTCGGGATTGCCAGGCAAGGGTTGTTGTCGACGTGTATTGCACACACCTGGATGTATCACAATCCAAGGTGGGTTGTGTAGTCCAATGCTACCTTGTTCCAGGGGGCATGAGTGGTACCGTAATTCGTGTATGTAACAACCGGTGTTAAGTAGATGATCTATGTGTGGTGCATGTTGACAGTGTGTACTTTTTCCCAGGGGACCGATGTTGGCGGTTGATGTGTTTGTTTGTAACACACCCAAGTGTGGTATTTGAATCCCAATGTGTGTTTGTGGCTATGTCAGTGGTATAACTTTTCCCAGGACCGATGCTGGCGGTGACGTGTGTAAGCAACATCTCGATGTAGTATATGATCCAAGGTGTGTTGTGTGTGCAGTGTGTACATTTTCCCAAAGACCAATGTTGGCGGTGCTTGTGTTGTATGTAACACCCTGAATGTAGTATGATCCAAGGTGTGTGTGCCAGCTTGTGTTTACCTTTTTCCCAGCGAAACGATGTTGGCTTTGATGTGTAGTATGTAACCCCTGAATGCAGTGATGTATCCAATGTGTGTTGCATTGTAAAGTGTGTACTTTTTCCCCAGGCATGATGTCTGGCGGGTTGTATATGTAATACCTGAAATGTAGAATGAATCCAAAGTCAGTGTTGTGTTGTGCAGTGCGTACCCTTTTTCCCACAGGCACGATGTTGGCAGTGTTTGTATATGTTAACCACCTGAGGGTGGGTTTGAATCCAAGGTGTGTTGTGGTTGTTACAGTGTGTAACTTTTCCCCAGGCATGATGTTGGCGGTGACGTGAATGTATGTCAACACCTGAATGCAGTATGATCCAAGTGTGTTTGTTGTGCGGTGTGTATCTTTTCCCCAGGCACGATGTTGGCGGTGGTGTGTTGTATGTAATACCCGCATGTAAAATAATCCCAAGGTGTGTTGTGCAGTGTTGTACCTTTTCCCTACAGGCTCAATGTTGGCAGTGATGTGTGTTGTGTCCTAACACCTGAAATGACAGTACGATCCAAGGCGTGTTGTTTGCGGTGTGTGCCTTTTCCCCAGGCACGATGTTTGTGGTGCTGCTGTGTTGTCTGTAACACCTGAAACGCAGTACGATCCAAGGTGTGTTTGTGCGGTGTGAACGCTTTTCCCCAGGCACGATGTTGGTGGTGCGTTTGTTGTCTGTAACACTGAATGGCAGTAGTCGATCCCAAGGTGTGTTGGTTGTGCGGTGTGGTACCTTTTCCCCCCAGGCCTCAATGTTGGCAGATAACGTAGTTGTGTTTGTAACACCTGAATGCAGTATGATCCAAGGTGTGGTTGTGCGGTGCGGTGTGTGTACCCTTTCCCCAGGCATGATGTTGGCGGTGATGGACTGGAGGACCAGTTCCAGGGCCAGGTCTGTACCGAGGTGTGGTAGTTGTGCAGCACGATCGCTCCCTTCATGGGGCCAGTTTCGGCATCCGGTGGCGCTTCTCAGGCTCAACCACTCCGCCTGTTTTGTCGTCGGTGAGGATAAAGGACAATGACGACAATCACCATGTTTGTCCCACTGATGCCAGAAGGGAAAAAGAATGAGCGAGAGGAGAAGGAGAAGGAATGAGAAGGAGGGGGGTCGATGTGTGAGACAAACAAGAAATTGGAGGGGAGAGAGGTATGATGGGAAGAGGAGAAGGAGGAGGGAGAGGAGGAGGAAGAGATAATCAGTATGACCACCAACACCAACAAGCCGTTAGCGGATTTCCGGCTGGGAGGTGGTCTTTCCGGACCCAAGCAGCCCTTACGCAAGAGTTGAGTTGGTTATGGGCCTAAATTGGTAAGGCTGGAAATTGCGCGGTCGAGTTTTCATCCAGGGGACCAATGTATGTCTCTCTGAGAGTGTTGCTGCTCAAATTTTGTGATCAACACTGCAGGTGTCTGTATCCACGGGCCTGGTTGACACGCCCGGGCTACATGAGCAAACGTAAAGGCGTACAGATACAGCACTGTTTTTGCGTTTTAGACTGAAATGGACTCCATATCAAGCATCCTCTTTATCACCTTAATCTCATCGATCAGCATGAAAAAAAAAAGTTCTCAAAACTCTGTACCCTTCGTGCCCTGCTGTCATGGTAACCTCAGTTTGCATTTCCTTCCCGTGTCTAGGGTATACCCTTGTGAGTTGATGTCGAGGTCGCACGGTAATTGCGTGCTCATGGGGACTTGTCTTCGGATGGACCCGTTGGAACCCTCTCGTTGGGGGGGGGGGCGCGGTAAGGGATGCTCAATTCACGCCGGTTTCACGCGAGACCTATGCAATATTCGTTCAGTATGCAGCTTAGTTACTTGGTAGTGGCCTTGGAGTAGGGTGGATTCAGAAAGGGCGCGTCTGAACACCCACATGAAAGTACTACAGCGCAGATCGGATCTCCTATGGGGGGTTTTGGCCCCAGAACCAATTGACAACCGACTGCTTCCCTTGTGGATTGCAGGTGCCGGGGCCTTCGGCCCGGGACAATGCAGGAGTGAGACTGTGAACGAGGAAGGCCGGATATGAGGGAGTGTAGTGGGTACTTGCCCACTGGAGAATTTAGAAAAATGACACAGCCAAAATAGCTAAGTAAACAAACAAAACGACATAATGTGGTGCGATGCTGTGCTCGTGCGCGCGTGCGCGCGCGCGCGCGGAATGTCTTGGTTGTGGAGTGTGTGTGTGGGGTACGTGTGTGTGTGTGTGCGTGACCAGTCATATTCAAAAAGGTATGATCTCTTGCCACTTTATAAAACACACCACATCACCAAACTCACACACACACACACAACCACACAGCGAGGAGGAGAGAGAGAAGCGGAGAGAGATTGAGAGAGATGAGAGGAGTGGGAGGGGAGGAGAGGGAGGAATGAAAATGAAAATATAAAGACTGATAATGTATTCTAAAAAGGCATGGGCCCATATTAAGGGGAAGCAGGTTAATTGAAAAACGTATACGACAATTGTGAAAATCAAAAGCAAAATTAATCACAGTTCCTACTGTAATATTTGAGAGAGAGAGGACAGACAGAAAGAAGAGACCCAGAGATGAGAGGCGGAGGAGGAGAGAGACGACGCCCCCCCCGAGAGAGCTGAGGAGGTTTTGGTTGCGTGGGGAGATCTGGGCAGGAGACAGAGGACTGGACGACGAGGAGGAGAGAGACAGACAGGACAGGGACCAGGTGAAAGACAGAGACAGAGACGAGAGGCCGAGAGGGAGGCGAAGAGAGAGGGGCCAGACCCAAGAGGCACAGAGAACGAGCCACGGACGACAAAGGAATGGACATAGTGGTCAGACCCTCAGTGTTTGACAGTATATACGCCCGGGATGCCGCTCCACAGACACAATGTTGGTTCTCACAGTCACTGGCTTGCCGCACCATGAAGCCGATGGTTCCCGATACCTGACACGCGGCGCTATGGTCAGCAAGAAAGGCTGTGGCCCACATGACTTATATATGTGATGGAATACTGGTCACACAACTGACTAGGATGAGGTGTCACAGGTGTCGCGATGGAGTGGGGACAGGGAGAGGCTTGAAGTTTTAATTGAACACACACACACACACACACAACACACACAACACGACACACACACAACACACACACACACACCACACACACACACACACGCCTAACTTCTATGTGTGTGTTGTGTGTGTGTGTTGTGTGGGGTGTGTGTGGGTGTATGTGTGGTGTGTGTGTGTGTGTGTGTTTACATGGACGAAGAGTAAGCTTTTTAATCCAACTCTTTATTGTCATCTTCTGATAAAAATAACTGTGAATTCTATGTTCTGTGACTATCTGCACGTGATGCCTCGTGCCACACTGACCTGTAGAGCATATTACACCGACAGTCCTAGCCCCCCTCCACTGGCTGAGGCGGACAACCAGTTCGCAAACACGTGGCGCTGAACACGATGATGTTGGCCAGCCAGTCCAGGTTGCATCTGAAAGCCACCTGTCAATGTTTGATCTTCATTGCAGCATCGTCATCTTTCAAATCAGAAAAGTATCAGTATCAACATCCGCGACAATGTGATCGTAGAATTCGGCTTTAATCAAAATTTTGAAAAAAAATAAATCTGTGGACTATATCTGACAACGTCCAACAGAAAAACATTATTGGTGGAAATAACTGGTCTTAAGTTTCTGATTTTGAATACATCAATAAAATACAGTATTTTAATCTGACCTGTACTGAGTGGTCTTGAAGACATTAATTGTGGTAGATTTCTCATCAGCTGATGACCTACCCAGTGTTTAAGAGGCCGGTTTTTCCAACATACTGCCAAGCTATGGGATTTGATCATTGATTTTTTTTGTCTCTTTATTAATCAATAACCATAAATATATGTCAATAGCATTTGATCGATTACCAATGATCTGACTCTAGATCGTGTCGATGATCATGTCAATGTACATGTTATCAATATTTTATAAGTAATAAGCTGGCAATATTCAGTGTACACTGTGAAGTCAGGCCATTTCGTTTCAAGCTACCTAGACCTGGCTGACCGTTAAGTTTTCTTGGGGTTCAGTTGATGCAGAATTCTTTTCAAAGCGTTAAAACCCCATCTGAAGGTTAAACATAATTATTTGATTCCTTCCACAGCTTTATTGAAAGTGTATTTGATTCTTCTAATCTGGTCGTTCCGGGGGGCCTGGCGCCTCCCACTCACGTACATATCGCCAGTCAGGGTATGTCGTGTTACACCAATTGCTGGTGGCCTGGGACAGTGGAAGTTACGATACTGTGAAACCTGCCTTCTGGTCTCTCCACAGACTTCTGGTTGCTGGTCATGGGACACCCCAGTTCTTGCAGGCTAATGCTATGGGTGCCAAACTACCGATGCCTAAACCAGGCCTACCCCCAGACTTTCTATCCCACTTAAAGGCCCACGATTGGAGGCTTGTGGAGACTTTTCCCCGAGGTTCGGGATCTGTTAGACGATGTTAATGGTGCGCAGGAAGGAGGTCAATTTGTTGGTTTCATTTTCATAGTCGCATACGTGTCTACAATTTTATCATATCAAGACCAAGCGCCATTCCTCTTCTATCTTCGCCTGAAACCCCCAATCCCACTTCCTCGCTCTCTCCTCTCTGTCTCTGTCCTGTCTGTATATCTGTCTGTCGGTTCTCTCCTCCTCTATGATGTTACAATTTTATGTCTTGTGCCTGCGTTTGTTGCGACCCATTATTAACGGCCAGTACCTGAGTGATGACGGGACGATCGCGAGGAATTCAACATCTGTTTATCACATCCAGATGAGACTACACCGGGATTGCATCTCTTTGAATTGCTTAATAACACCTCTGGTTAATGCCATGACAGGAAATTTAACATGTATTAACAAGGTAGTGAATCTAGTTGCCAAATATTTATAAATACTTGTAAGGAATGAAAAATGGCAGAGGAACAACTTTAACATCTAACCATTGACGGCCCATGCACAAGTGCGCAAAGATGTTCTAGATTAACCATCGGGATTTACAGATGTCATAGCATGGTGATAGCTAGGGAAACCCAAGCAAGTTACCGTAAGACAGTTGGGCTGTGGCGCAATGACAGAAGAAGGTACTGGTTAATGCAACCACGAGTGGGATGTTTCTTCAGCTATGAATAGACACACAAACACACACCACACGCACGCACGCACGCACACAGACACACATCGCACATCACTCACAAAACACCACACACCACACACACACACACCACACGGCACACACACACCACCAACCACACACACACCACACGCCACACACCACACACACAACACACACACACACACACACACACAGCCGGGATAAGCGAAAAACGCTGTTTAAAAAGGAAAGGGGAAAAGCAAAGAGAGAGAAGAACGTGGCCGGTTTCGGACTCAAATGTCATTAATTATTACCACAGCGGGCAAAGTAATCTTAATTAGAAGGTGCGTCAAAAAACAAAAGGATCCACAGGGAAGATACTCCGTCATGCCATCCTGCCTTCTGTTCTGTGTCTGTCTGTAGTCTCTCTATCTCAAACACAACACACACACAACCACACACCCACCACACCACACACCACACATCTCACACACACAAACCCGAGTCGGCAACACTTTTCAGTGTTTCTACGAAATTTGTTATTTTTGATGGTTTGTACTTGCTTGTTACCAGAACGGCATTGTCAGTATTTTCATACAACTATTCCCCACGGAAGATACAAAGTGTGGCCGATTACGCAACCTTGTGTTCGGGCCGACGGGTAGCCATTTTTTTGGGTGACTTATTATGATGTTAGTGGACACAGGTCTAGGGAAGGCGTAGGGCACCAATGGCGTTATAGAACGGGTTGAGCATTCCCTTTGGGGGGGCCAGCCCTCCTGATGGGAGCTTATGATGGATTGCGCTTTGTTGTATACGATGTGGAAAAGTAACCCCGGGGTCAAACCCATAGAAAAACAGGGTGTACGGGGGACAAAAACCATTTCCATATGGTTTCAAGCCTGTTCTTCTCCCCTCTGCGAGATAAGGGAGACAGCCACGGGTAGGGAGGGAAGTGGAAGCGGGAACAGACGGCACTCACATCCAACTCAAATCACCGTGTTTCGTCCACGATGTTGTCAGATAGAACTGTTAGGTTTGGGGACACCAAGAAACCTCCATTTTAGTCGTCTACAATGCCGTTTCCGGGGTCCTTAACGACCAGGTAACCTCCTGTAAAGAACACACAAACGGATCTGCAGTATGAGAACGGGACAACAGCCCCTCTGTCAAGAAGGAAACCCAGAGTAAAAGAGAAAGATGAGTGGGGGACACAGTCTGGAGAGCAAGTTTTCAGAGGGACCGTCGACTCATTCCCCCCAGGGAGCCAACAGCAACAGAAAACGGAACAAGTGTGCATTATTCTGTGACAGTGTGAAGGAGGAGTGGCGGGAAAACGGGCTGGGAACCGGCCTTCAATGGAGATTGCAAGTTGTGAGCTGGACGAGGTGCGAGGAAAGAAGGACTACAGTTTCCAGCATTTGGATGCTAAATAATAGAACGGTGTGAGTGTCGTGCCCATGAATGACTAAAGTGATTCGATCGGCGGCATTTCTGCCGAGGAGAACATTATGTCCCTGAAGTCCTAATGGCATGGGTCTCTCAGTTGCCGTGCACTGCTACCCATGTGAACAAGCGGGAGGCAGGCTTGTTCAAAGGGGGTGGCAGGGTGTGCTGCACAGCTGTTGGTTGACAGTTGACGGAGTTGCCGGGCACGCAGAGATTTCTCTAATTTTCATTTCACTTTCGGATTGATCATTTTTAGACCCTTGTCTTTGTGTTTTTCCACCAATTTGGTAGAATACGGCCCAGTACATGGAAGACGGAGCCCACTCTGCAACCTCTTAACGGGAATAAAGGCTGCTGACAGTTCCAGGAACCCGGGATGTCACGCCAACAAGGGGAGACAAAACCCTCACGCAAGGGAACTTGCAAGACTCTCATTGCGGAATCAAAAATAGCTTTGGCAGTTCCCTGGAGTTGGGCATGTTTTCACCTTTTGCAACGGAACAGCGACGAGGTTGAGGTGGCCACACGATGCGCAACGCCAGTTACGTTGACTGTGGCTGCTTTGGCCTGGTGGGGGGAAACTTCGGCAGTCAGGACAGAAGTGTCGCTCGCGTACAGACGCCCGGTATTGGTGGACGCTCGATTGGGAGGGTTCTACTCGCATGGTGTCAACGTCCAGTGGCCAATTACATGGATATGGCATTCTGGCAAGGATAGCGGTAGCAGGTTATGGGTCCCTTGAATCCTATATGGAAGGTCGCTGTGCGTGGCGCAACCTATGTGATACACCAGGCGCCAAGCTTATCCTAAGCGGTGGTTGGCACAGGATGGCTTGTATCAGTGCGTGTTGGTCAGCAGTAAGGACTAGGGAGTCCTCAATGGTACCTGGGTCTCAATCTGCAGCCGCTGAGTGTACCTTGTTCTTAAAGAGGATTTAGATAGAGTTCCAAAAATGAGACATCGTTAAAAAAGCGGTGTTTGGGGGTAAAAATTACCCCTGTGTACTAATCTGTTTCATGCATGGAGAGTAATACACCCCAATGGTGTTATGCAAGAGGGTTTGACACACGGAAACTCGACGGTTGTTTTAAACCTGTTCATTATCCCAACCTCCCCTCAGAGAGTTATCCCCAGTCAGCATGATTTCACGCGTGATATGGCGGATAACTTTATTGTGTATTGAAGGAGACCGAATAAATGAATTGAATGAATACTGTTACTAGATGGCAGTATGTATTTCCCACCAAGCAACACGCAACATCTATGCATGACATGATGATAAGGATTGAAGAGATAGGGGGGTTAAGCCATGTTTTGTGGTAACCTCGAGCCAGGCACATGTTCCATGCCTGGGCGGTGAGTTTGAAGAAAAGACAAATCGGATTAAAATTTGTTACAACAAGGT
>JADBJO010016341.1:32500-40753 GCA_016801955.1 Conus betulinus | reverse complement strand
TGTGCTGTGTTGGAATTTAAAGTTGAACGGAAGGACAGAGAGAGAGAGAGAGACGAAGAGCGAGAGAGAGAGAGAGAGAGGGAGTGATGGCCGAGGAGGAGATGAGAGAGAGAGACGGGAGAGAGAGGAGAGAGAGAGGAGAGAGGAGGGACGGCGTTTAAATATGGGTGCCGATGGTCCTTCCATTGTTAGCTTCCCGCACAGAACTAGAAGGACTGCAGACGTTTGCCAACCACTTCGGAACAGATTCTGTACCTACCCAGTCTACACACAATCCAAAAACTGGATTCGTCATTGGTCGTTGGTCCATCTTCCCACTAAGTCTTGTTAAAATCAGTTCAACAATACCTTTCCATGGTCTTGCTGATAGTATTCACCTGGAGTGCTTAGATCCAGATTCGGATTTCAAGCAGAACTGAATGTCTTCTCGAATCATATTCCGTCTGCCCACCAAATTTCGTCAAAGTGTACTATAGTTTGGAAGTAATTTCGCTACTTAATGCAGCCTGGATCCGTCCTTTGGCTAAGACCTACAGCAGCCCCTAAAGACTTGTCCTCTTGGCTCACATCGCACCTTTAGTGTTAGTTTCATTCAAGTTGATTCTGTTGGTATTTTTTCTTTTCCTAACCCGTTTACAAGACAAACAAACCAATAACTGAAACTAGAAACTTGACTTCATTTGCCGATGGTTAAAAAACATAAACATTCAGTAAAGGAACAAACAAAGCTGATGATAATCAACTCTGTGTAGAAGAAAAAACATCATAATGTGTGTGCGTGCGTGCGTGTGTGCGTGCCTGCATGCGTTCGCGCGGACACACGCGCTTTCGTGTGTGTGCGTGCGTGCGTGCGTGCGTGCGTGTGTGTGTGTGTGTGTGTGTGTGTGTGTGTGTGTGTGTGTGTGTGTGTGTGTGTGTGTGTGTGTGTGTGTGTGCGCGCGCGCGGGCGCGCGGGCGCGTGTGTGTGTGTTCATTTGTTTTATTTTAGAAACTTCACACACACACACACACACACACACACACACACACACACACACACACACACACACACACATATTATATATATATATATATATATATATATATATATATATATATATATATATATATATATATATACCTGCAGTCAGCCATCTGGGAACTTTTTTAGCCAAATAGTATAATCTCTTTTTTCCTGGTGGACCAAACCAAAGGTCTAACACACATGTACACAAACGCACACAAGTAGGCATGTGCAGAGAGAGAGAGAGAGAGAGAGAGAGAGAGAGAGAGAGAGAGAGAGAGAGAGAGAGAGAGAGAGAGAGAGAGAGAGAGATGTAAAGACGGTCTAGAAAAGAAGCAATTACCAAATGCGGAAGACGAGAGAAAATTTTTACTGAAACTCACCCCCCCTTACCCCCCTCCCCCATTCCTCCACTAGCATCGCCAACACAATGAAGTAAATGAAGGAAATGTGTGCAAAGCTTCTACAGTAAAAAACGAATGAATGAGCAACAAAAGCAGAGAAAAGAACATTGGATAAAACTAAAGAAAGACAATATAAGTGCACAGCCTTTAAAGACCAGCTGTACCAAAACCAATGTTATTTTCTGGCAGCAGAGAAGGCCAGCGAAAATGAAAATGTCACTTTTTATTATGTAGGATGATGTCCCTCTGCTCTGTGTTGGAACGTACGATGCAAAGTTGGGAATTCACTGCTCTCCCACTGAGTCACAGCCAGGAAGCCTCTCCCCCTCTCTCTTCCCCACCCCCAACCGTGTTAGGCTTTACCACTCAGACCATAAAAATGTACTTGGACTGAACAGAACAACCCTGGCTCATGCGAATGGAAGTGATCCCCACAGTGCCCCACTGTCGGCCAGCAGTCACACTTTGACCTTACAGCATCAACGACTTAGGGGAGCTGGTAGGGGGACGCCGCCCAAACCATAAAGTCCAGGGCGCAGTTCCCTCCCAGCTCAGTCACAGCGAGGGGTGTGGGGGTTATCATGTCAGCCCATCTCTTTATCTTCTCATCTGTCAGGGGACAGCCCAGGGCCCAGGTACTCGAGTTACGAGCGGGTCGACAGGTAGAAAGAGACAGTGTCAGTGGGGCTGTTGTCAACCTGGGTCCCTGTTGTAAGCGTTTTGCAGTTTTCCTCTTGTCACTTAAATCAAAGCGGTGATTTTCATTGGAGACAGTGGAGTATGAACCACTACGTTATATACGTGTGACTAAGCGTATGGGTGAATGGATGGATGGCTAGATGATGGCTAGATGAAAGAATGTATGGCTGAAAGAGAGAGAGAGAGAGAGAGAGAGAGATAGAGAGAGAGAGAGAGAGAGTGTGTGTGTGTGTGTGTGTGTGAGAGTGTGCGTGAGAGAGAGAGAAATGTGATTGCGTGTGTGCGTGTGTGTGCGTGTGTGTGTGTGTGTGTGTGCGTGTGTGTGTGTGTGTGTGTGTGTGTGTGTGTGTGTGTGTGTGTGTGTGTGTGTGTGTGTACGCATGTGAGTTTTGTCTGTGTGTGTTTGTGTGTGTTTGTGTGAGTGTGTGTGTGTATGGTGTGTGTGTGTGTGTGTTGTGTGTGTGTGTGTGGGGAGAGAGCGAGAGAGAGAGAGAGAGAGAGAGAGAGAGAGAGAGAGAGAGAGAGAGAGAGAGAGTGCATGCGTGTCAGCAAATAGCAGTTCTCAACATTGTATAAGTATTGAATCACCATGCGACTGTTAGGTCAATTTGTCGCCAGTCGATCTACTCCCTTTCGTGTTTTCTTTTCTCTCACTCGTTTTGTGTTTCGCCAGGATAGGGAATAAGAAAGAATAGGATGGAGAGAGTGGAGGAGCAATCCGGAAACTCTTGTCACTCCCTTACTACCTAATCCACCCCTGCTTATGTTTCCACCATGTTCACAGCCCCTTGCTCCCCAACCCGTCATCCCCGTCCACCAAGTGAAAAACACACTCATCAGGAGGTTGAGGCATCAAATGACAAGATCTAGCCGTGGATCTACCCTGCAGCGTAAGGTGGACTGCCAGGAAAGGGGTAAGTCAGTACACCGACATTCAGGACTGTGCTATATCAACATAGTTCTTCACTGGGGAAACGTTGTTGGGTTACAAGAACCATGCCAACTGCTGGTGACTTGAAACTGATCCAAACACTTTTCACGACTCTGATAGACATAAGAGATAGTAAAGGGTGCCAGACAACCCCCCCACTCCCTTTGTTTCTTTCTTTGCATTTCTAGCCAAGAGAATGCATGCACTGGGTAAGGAAAGGACCAGAGAGAGAGAGAGAGAGAGAGAGAGAGAGAGAGAGAGAGAGAGAGAGAGAGAGAGAGAGAGAGAGTGAGAGAGAGAGAGAGAGAATGACATGACAATGACAATGACGATGACACTGATTCTTTATTTTATAACGGTAAAAGTATTGGCTTAGTCAGCCATTTTTTTTCATACGTGCCGTTAGTATTCTACGAAGCTAATACTAAATGATTCAATGTATGCTTCAAAACATGATTATACAAACTAACAACATCAAGCCAAACAAACAAACAATTGAGCCAAACAAACAAACAATATTATCTGAATCTAATGCGAAATAATACAATGTATGCATCAAAACATTGTAGTGCACCTGGGTTGTTGCACCTTGATTTTCCCTCCATTACGAGCACAGTTTTGAGAGAGAGAGAGAGAGAAACAGAGAGAGAGAGAGAGACAGAGAGAGAGAGAGAGAGAGAGAGAGAGAGAGAGAGATTGACCCATACAACAGCAATAGAGAGCCACATTGACTTAGAGAGGCTTCCGTTAGTTCTGCCTTCTTATCTGTTTTTCAATAGCTTTTTTTTTTTCAAGATGCACAAAGCCTCCTTCAAGTCTCATGGAATCCCTTACTGATAGCCAGATGTCTTTTTGTCCCGCGAGCATGCTCTGCCAGTTGGATAACGTCTTTTCAACACACAGGAGCATGAAAGGATACCATACGGGATACGAGAAATAGGAGTTCTATCGAATCTGTAAAATGTTTTATCTGTTCCTTCCCCGATCTTGAGAATCGGATCCAGGAACACTGAAATCCATCGCCTTATCCTGATTGTAGCGCGCCTGGGTTGGCTGACTTTCAAACTCTAGGTGACTCTAGGAGATAGTCTTAAAAGCTGTAACCAGTTGAGGTTGGTCCTGCATGTGAAGAGGGAGGTACCGTTTTAACCATGTGCGTGTTTGCGCACACACGAAGCGAGTGCGCGCCTGTGTGTGTGTGTGTGTGTGTGTGTGTGTGTGTGGTGTGTGTGTGTGTGTGTGTGTGTGTGTGTGTGTGTGTGTGTGTGTGTGCGTGCATGTGCGTGTGCATGTGTGTGTGCATATGTGTGTGTGTGTGTGTGTGTGTGTGTGTGTGTGTGTGTGTGTGCATGTGCGTGTGCATGTGTGTGTGCATATGTGTGTGTGTGTGTGTGTGTGTGTGTGTGTGTGTGTGTGTGTGTGTGTGTGTGTGTGTGTGTGTGTGTGTGTGTGTGTGTGTTTAAGAAACGCTTAGGAGTGTGTGTGTGTGTATGTATGAGTGTTTGGGTGGGTAGGTGGGGGTGACTGCATGCGTGTGTACATGCAAGCGCATTTGTCTGCATGTGTTTGTTTGTGTAGTAACAAACTCTTGCAATACCTTCATCAAAAATCTTCGATCTACTCTGAACTAAAACGACGATCAAGCGAAACTAAAAGATAGTGGACCGAACTAAATATGTTCAGAACAACCTAGCCATGGTGACTCCTTAAAGCCATAAATCCCTTGGCTGAGATCAGCTACGCTTGCATACCTTTGCATTATGCCATCAGGAAAGCCACCTTGGAAGCAGATCAGGAGGAAGGGCTGTTCCCCTCGGCTGCACCCCCACAGGTCAATGAGCATCACGGGTATGACAGGCTGTCCT
Source organism: Conus betulinus (assembly GCA_016801955.1). Taxonomy (NCBI): domain Eukaryota; kingdom Metazoa; phylum Mollusca; class Gastropoda; order Neogastropoda; family Conidae; genus Conus; species Conus betulinus. The sequence goes on along the minus strand of JADBJO010016341.1, from coordinate 35,851 downwards.
GGCATCGCTTGAACAGCACACGTGCTTCACTTCGTATCTCCCTGCCGCCTTCTCCGCAGGCTTCGCCATACAATCTTGATTAATTAGAACATAGGCAGGAGAGAAATAAGTGAGTGAGTGAGTGAGTGAGTGAGTGTGTGTGTGTGTGTGTGTGTGTGTGTGTGTGTGTGTGTGTGCGTGTGTGTGAATGTGTGTGTGTGCGTGCATGCGTGTATGCGTATAAGCGTAAGTGCGCGCGCGCGCGCGCGCGTGTGCGTGCGTGCGTCCGTGTGTGCTCGCGCGCGCGCCGCGCGTGTGTGTGTGTGTGAAAGAGAGAGGGAAAGAGAGAGAGAGAGAGAGAGAGAGAGAGAGACAGAGACAGAGAGAGAGAGAGAGAGAGAGAGAGAGAGAGAGAGAGAGAGAGAGAGAGAGAGAGAGAGAGAGGAAATGGAGCAAAACGAAATTTTATTTTACCAGGGTAATCAGATAAAACAATATAAATGCCTTTTTTTTACTCATCCCTGGAGCTTCCAGACAGACAGACAGACACACACACACACACACACACACACACACACACACACACACAGAGAGAGAGAGAGAGAGAGAGAGAGAGAGAGAGAGAGAGAGAGAGAGAGAGAGAGAGAGAGAGGTTGGGTGGAAGGAAGAAACGGATAGGAAGCACAGACAGTGTTGCCGTCAAATCAGTCTGGTGGGGCATGTGCTGGAAGATTTCATTGATTTATATATTGAGCTGGTGTGGAAAATGAGACTGGTAATATCTGTGGCAGGCTATCGACTGGTAAGGGGTCTGGGGAAACGTGATGCTGTAGAACACGAACAGTAAAAAGTTTTCTGATAGCCTGGCACCTGTTTCTCATCGCCCCCTGATGACCCCTCCCCTTTTTTGTCTCTCTTTGGAAGCTTATATTTCACACACACACACACACACACACACACACACACACACACACACACACACACACACACACAGAGAGAGGAGAGAGCTCATACCTTTTCAGATGACCACATGCTCGTGTGTGTGTGTGTGTGTGTGTGTGTGTGTGTGTGTGTGTGTGTGTGTGTGTGTGTGTGTGTGTGTGTGTGCGTGCGTGTGTGTGTGTGTGTGTGCATAAAGTGAAAGGAAGGAGCGAGAGAGAGAGAGAGTGAGAGAGAGAGACATTTAAAATCTGAGTTGCAGATGTTCCTTCCATTGTTAGAGAGAGAGAAAGACAGACAGACAGACAGAGAGAGAGAGAGAGAGAGAGAGAGAGAGAGAGAGAGAGAGAGAGAGAGAGAGAGAGAGACAGCGAGAGAGATTTCCCCCCACCCCATGCGCTGAATATCAGTCTCATATACCGCTCTCACTGCTGATCCTGTACTGTTTTACCACTGTTCCCGCACAGAACTAGAAGGACTGCAGACGTTTGCCAACCACTTCGGAACAGATTCTGTACCCACCCATGTCTACACACAATCCAAAAACTGGATTCGTCATTGGTCGTTGGTCCATCTTCCCACTAAGTCTTGTTGAAATCAGTTCAACAATACCTTTCCATGGTCTTGCTGATAGTATTCACCTGGAGTGCTTAGATCCAGATTCGGATTTCAAGCAGAACTGAATGTCTTCTTGAATCATATTCCGTCTGCCCACCAAATTTCGTCAAAGTGTACTATAGTTTGGAAGTAATTTCGCTACTTAATGAAACCTGGATCCGTCTTAGGCTAAGACCTACAGCAGCCCCTAAAGACTTGTCCTCTTGGCTCACATCGCACCTTTAGTGTTAGTTACATTCAAGTTGATTCTGTTGGTATTTTTTCTTTTCCTAACCCGTTTACAAGACAAACGAACCAATAACTGAAACTAGAAACTTGACTTCGTTTGCCGATGGTTAAAAAAAACATAAACATTCAGTAAAGGACCAAACAGAGCTGATGATAATCAACTCTGTTTTAGAAGAAAAAAACATCATAATGTGTGTGTGCGTGCGTGCGTGCGTGCGTGCATGCGTTCGCGCGCACGCGCGCGTGCGTGTGTGTGCATGCGTGTGTGTGTGTGTGTGTGTGTGTGTGTGTGTGTGTGTGTGTGTGTGTGTGTGTGTGTGTGTGTGTGTGTGTTCATTTGGTTTTTTTTTTAGATACTTTACACACACACACACACACACACACACACACACACACACACACACACACACACACACACACACGTACACACACACACACACATACATATACATATATATATATATATATATATATATATATATATATATATATATATATATATATATACCTGAAGTCAGCCATCTGGGAACTTTTTTAGCCAAATAGTATAATCTTTTTTTCCTGGTGGACCCAACCAAATGTCTAACACACACGTACACAAACGCACACAAGTAGGCATATGCAGAGAGAGAGAGAGAGAGAGAGAGAGAGAGAGAGAGAGAGAGAGAGAGAGAGAGAGAGAGAGAGAGAAAGAGGTAAATACGGTCTAGAAAAGAAGCAATTACCAAATGCAGAAGACGAGAAAATTTTTACTGAAACTCCCCCCCCCCCCCCCCCCCCCCTTCCTCCACTAGCATCGCCAACACAATGAAGTAAATGAAGGAAATGCGTGCAAAGCTTCTACAGTAAAAACAAATGAATGAGCAACAAAAGCAGAGAAAAGAACATTGGATAAAAAACTAAAGACAGACAATATAAGCGCACAGCCTTTAAAGACCAGCTGTACCAAAACCAATGTTATTTTCTGGCAGCAGAGAAGGCCAGAGAAAATGAAAATATCAGTTTTTATTATATAGGACGATGTCCCCTCTGCTCCGTGTGTGGAATGTACGATGCAAAGTTGGGAATTCACTGCTTTCCCACTGAGTCACAGCCCAGGAAGCCTCCCCCCTCCTCTTCCCCACCCCCAACCATGTTAGGTTTTACCACTCAGACCATAAAAAGGTACTTGAACTGAACAGAACAACCCGTGCTCACGCGAATGGAAGTGATCCCCACAGTGCCCCACTGTCGGCCAGCAGTCACACTTTTGACCTGATAGCATCAACGACTTTAGGGAGCTAGTAGGGGGACGCCACCCAAACCATAAAGTCCAGGGCTCAGTTCCCTCCCAGCTCAGTCACAACCAGGGGTGTGGGGTTTATCATGTCAGCCCCATCTCTTTATCTTCTCATCTGTCAGGGACAGCCCAGGGCCCAGGTACTCGAGTTACGAGCGGGTCGACAGGTAGAAAGAAGACAGTGTCAGTGGGGCTGTTGTCAACCTGGGTCCCTGTTGTAAGCGTTTTGCAGTTTTCCCCCGTTGTCACTTAAATCAAAGTGGTGATTTTCATTGGAACATGAGCCACAATGTTATGTATGTATGACT
>JADBJO010016341.1:20000-22500 GCA_016801955.1 Conus betulinus | reverse complement strand
GAGAGAGAGAGAGAGAGAGAGAGAGAGAGAGAGAGAGAGACAGACAGACAGACAGACAGATAGAGAATCAGAGAGATCAGAGAGAGAGAGAGAGAGAGAGAGAGAGAGAGACAGACAGACAGACAGACAGACAGAGAATCAGAGAGAGAGAGAGAGAGAGAGAGAGAGAACCCCCTCCCTCATGCTGAATTTCAGTCCTCACACACCACTCTCACTTCTAATCTGGCACTGCGTTTTTAGTTTTTCCCACACAGCACTAGAAGAGCACCAGTCAGAGCACTGACCCCACCCCCACCCCACCCCACACCCAGTCAAGGCTGCACGGACTGTGTATCCACCCTTTGATCCAGCAGTCTTGCAGACAGGATCCCTGTGGTGGTACCCAAAGACCTAGATCCACATCACGGATCTGGAGGAGAACTGAACATCTTCGTCCTCAGGGTCACTTGCCGGCTGTCCATCCAAGCTCGTTCACCAGTTCCATCGTTTTGATGTCATTTCACTGAGAGCAATGCCAATCCGTTCTCTGGCTGCGATCTGCACCAACAGTTGATAGCTTTTCCTGGGACCGCATCTCACTGTTCCAAAAAGTGTTGTTAAATTTGAATCAGTGGGGTTGTTAAATTTACAAGAACATATTTTATGCCATATGAAAACCAGAGGTTTTGTGGGGCACAGATGATCAAGTTCAGACATTCAACTAAAACTAAACTAATCCCAGCGTTTAAATTTTCTGTCTCCGAAGAGAAAACACACACAGGATATACTGGGCAAAGTACAGGTTGGAAGCAGTCCAATAACATGAGCTCCGAGGGTTTTGTCATGTTAGTCTGTGGTGGAAAATCAGTTTTTGTGATCCTTGTCATTAGGTCATAACGTTGTTGGTCAAATAATTTGCAGTCATCGAGAAAATGTAGTTCGTCCTCAACGACGTGGCATGTTGTGCATAATCTGTTTTCTCTGTCAGTGTTGGTATAACGGCCCCTCTCAATTTGGAGTTCATGGGCACTTATTCGTAATCTAGTTAGTGCTCGTCTGCAATCTGTGTCAGTGTGTGTTGCTCCAAATAAGCCGCCTGTTTGTATTCGGTAGTAACTGTGGCATAAAATTTGAGCTTGGATGTGCTTTCGTTTTTTTGTTTCTTCCAGAACTCAATATAAAACGTTTCCAGCTTCGCATTGATTAGAAACTTCAGGCGAGTCACACTAAATGTACCTTGATTTTCCCAGACATGCTGTAATCCTATCGTTGACAAGGTTTGTCGTATAAACTTTCGGCCATTTGCTTTCTTCGGTGCCCTGAGAGATCATTGACTGATAAATCTGTTGTTGATAAGAGTCTTGGTCTGACTCTAATATGTGTATCCAGAATGCGATAGTCTGGGTTATCACTTTAAAAGTAATCGGGAATCTCCCCAGTCGCCCAAAACCGGTAATGTCATTGCTTTTCTATGAACTCTTAATAATTGCCTGCAGAATTTAATGTGTGCGGTTTCATGTGGGAATTTGTTTGCAAGACAGGTTTTGAACAAATGCTGCATTTTCTTTTCTTGACATATTTCATCTTTGTATTGGTAAGAGGATGGGAACCACACCTCCGACCCATATGTGAAGATGGGAGAGACTAATGAGTCGAATAGGGTTGTAACTGTTCTCATATTTACATTTTGACCATAAAACGTTCTCTTCAAGGTATGTGCGGCTTTATTCCCCTGTCTTGCTAAGTGTTCTTGGGCTTCTGTAAAATGTCCGTTTTTATGGAAAATGACTCCAAGATATTTATATTGATCTACTGTTTCAATTATGTTTTCACGCAAATTGAAGAATAGTGGTGCCTTTGGATCTGATTTGGTGAATACAACGACCTTTGTTTCTCTGTGTTGATTTTCATTCCCCAGTCTAAACAGTAGTTGTGTAACTGGTTTAATTTACTCTGAAGTCCCTGTTTTGAAGTCGAGAGGATGGCTAAATCATCTGCATACAAAAGACACGGAATTTCGACTTGTTTTTGGTCAGAAATTCGTGGGGAATCATGGTCTCTGAGATATCCGACAATGTCATTTATGAATATGTTAAATAAGGTTGGGCTAAGGGTATTACCTTGGAGGACACCTTTTTGTATTAATATTTCCTTAGTGAAACCAGATTGGCTTCTTGTACAAACCGAAGCCCCGTTGTACATGTCCTGTATGATTTGGTAGCATTTACCAGTTATTCCTGCTTGCATCATTTTCATCAGTAGGGCTTCGTGCCATATATTATCAAATGCTTTGCTGAAGTCAACAAAACAGCAGTAAAGCCTTTTAGTTCTGTCTTTTAGTACCTTATCAACTAGTTTGACAATATGAATATTTGATCAGTGGTCCGTGAACCCTTTCTGAACCCTGCTTGCTCCTTTGCAAAGAGGTGGTTTGCCTCAAGATAATTCATTATCCTTTCATTCATTATGTTGCAAAACACTTTTCCAAGCGAACTATTCAAAGTTATGCCTCTGTAATTGT
>JADBJO010016341.1:10000-15000 GCA_016801955.1 Conus betulinus | reverse complement strand
ATAGACAGACACCATCGTATTGTTCTCAGAATGTGTATTGCGCCTGAAAGTTGATTTCGATTTGTTTCATTTATGTGGACATCAAAATGCACGTTAAAATTGGCTCTAAGCAGAGATATTGAAATGAATGTGGTGGGACTACTTTAGGTGGTCTTGGCAGATATGTTCGGGGATATGTTTAGTATTCTGAAACAGATTAAAATGGATGTAAAGGGAATAGGTCGTCTGAAAATCGGGGATATGTGTACGATCGTTCCCCATTGCTGTGCTGATATGATCTTCAGCGCATCGGTCATGATGCGTTCTAGGAATGCTGAAAAGTGAGGGAGATAGAACGCAGCCCCGGTGAATTCCAACTGAAGTGTGGAACCATTGTTCAACAGAACCCTGTGTGAGCACCATGCAGGCTGCACTGGAGTACAGTTGCTGGATGGTATTGATAAGTTTCTGCCCGATGTTGAATATCTTCACTGTGACCCGTAGTGCCTCCTGTCAGAGGACTGTGGCACGTCCCCTTCAAGGCTACGAAGACGTGGCAGAATTTCCTCTGATGCTGGAGATGTTTTTCTCAAAGGGTGACGTAGGCTGGAAAATCTGTTCTAGTCTTTGCGAAATCCAACCCATTCCTCGGAAGTGATGGCGACTGCTTGTGATTGTACTCTACTCACAATGATTTTGAGCATAAGTTGCTGGCGTAGCTCAAACTTACAGTCGGTAGTTTTGACAGTGCTGGGACTTTCTTTGTCGTGAAGGGTAACGACTAGTGATGGGGATCCATGGCGCGGGCCACTCCCAACTGCACCAGATGTTGCTGCAGATGGCACTCAGGTTATCAGCAACTGCATCTCCGCCGCCATATTTCAAAAGTTCTGCAGGGATGTTGTCGATGCCTGCAGCCTTCTCACATCTCAGCGATTTCACCGCAGTTACGAATCATCCTCATCGAATGACTCTCTTGTTTTGTAAGCACACCTGAATCTCTTTGCGCTGTGTTTGTTGCAGAGATCCGAGCAACACTCAGTCCACTTTTTACTGATGTCTTCTTCCAGCTAGGTGGCTCAGAACAGACAGATTCAAATCATTGGAATGGGTATATACCGGGTGGCTCCTACAGATACGAATCACCTGAACAGGACTGTGCAAAGTGGCTCCGAAGAGACGAGACAAAAAAGAAAATGAAATGTGACTATGCTAGATGGCTCCATACACGCAGATTCAAATGAACAGAATGGGACTAGGCCTGGGAGACCTGAAGAAGAAGATAGATCAAATCGAACAGAGAGCCAGACTGCGATAGGCCTCTTCAAAGAAACAGAATTAAAATGAATGAATGGGACTATGCTGGTTGGTTCCAAGCAGACAGATTAAAATGAATGCCATGGGGTACGCTGTGGTTCTACGCACACAGATTATAATCATGGAATAAAATAGAACTATGGTAGATGGCTCCAAACACACACGTTAAGCGACTGTAATGGGACTGCGCTAGGTAATTACAAGCAGTCGGATTCAAATGGACGGAACAGGAGAATGGTAAGTGGTTGCACGTCGACCCATTAAAATGAACGAGATGAGGCGATGCATGGTCGCCCCAAGCAGTCACGCTGAAGTGAATGAAAGGGGACTATGTTCGGCGGCTTCCAGCAGACATGCTGAAGTGAATGAAAGGGGACTATGTTCGGCGCCTTCCAGCAGACACGCTGAAGTGAATGAAAGGGGACTATGTTCGGCGCCTTCCAGCAGACACGCTGAAGTGAATGAAAGGGGACTATGTTCGGCGCCTTCCAGCAGACACGCTGAAGTGAATGAAAGGGGACTATGTTCGGCGGCTTCCAGCAGTCACGCTGAAGTGAATGAAAGGGGACTATGTTCGGCGCCTTCCAGCAGACACGCTGAAGTGAATGAAAGGGGACTATGTTCGGCGCCTTCCAGCAGACACGCTGAAGTGAATGAAAGGGGACTATGTTCGGCGCCTTCCAGCAGACACGCTGAAGTGAATGAAAGGGGACTATGTTCGGCGCCTTCCAGCAGACACGCTGAAGTGAATGAAAGAAAGAAAGGGACTATGTTCGGCGCCTTCCAGCAGACACGCTGAAGTGAATGAAAGGGGACTATGTTCGGCGCCTTCCAGCAGACACGCTGAAGTGAATGAAAGGGGACTATGTTCGGCGCCTTCCAGCAGACACGCTGAAGTGAATGAAAGGGGACTATGTTCGGCGGCTTCCAGCAGACACGCTGAAGTGAATGAAAGGGGACTATGTTCGGCGCCTTCCAGCAGACACGCTGAAGTGAATGAAAGGGGACTATGTTCGGCGGCTTCCAGCAGACATGATGAAGTGAATGAAAGGGGGACTATGTTCGGCGGCTTCCAGCAGACATGATGAAGTGAATGAAAGGGGACTACGTTCGGCGGCTTCCAGCAGACACGCTGAAGTGAATGAAAGGGGACTACGTTCGGCGGCTTCCAGCAGACACGCTGAAGTGAATGAAAGGGGGACTACGTTCGGCGGCTTCCAGCAGACACGCTGAAGTGAATGTAAGGGGACTACGTTCGGCGGCTTCCAGCAGACACGCTGAAGTGAATGAAAGGGGACTATGTTCGGCGGCTTCCAGCAGACACGCTGAAGTGAATGAAAGGGGACTATGTTCGGCGGCTTCCAGCAGACACGCTGAAGTGAATGAAAGGGGACTATGTTCGGCGCCTTCCAGCAGACACGCTGAAGTGAATGAAAGGGGACTATGTTCGGCGGCTTCCAGCAGACACGCTGAAGTGAATGAAAGGGGATTATGTTCGGCGGCTTTCCAGCAGACATGATGAATTGAACTGGGCTGTTCCGGGAAATCCATCCGCCGAAAGATGGCGTCACTGGTGAGTTCAACTGCCTGAAAGGTACGGATGGTTGATCGAACGAGTCTTGTTTTTTTCATTCAGAGGGACAGGAATGAGCATGATGATGGAATGAGTCTTATTTTTAATTTCAGAGAGACAGGAATGAGCATGATTGATGGAATGAGTCTTATTTTTAATTCAGAGAGACAGGAATGAGCATGATTGATGGAATGAGTCTTATTTTTAATTCAGAGAGACGGGAATGAGCACATAAAGACTTTCTTTAATTCTACCCTCAACAAACAAACCAAGAAGTATGTGCTCCTAACATATCAATATACAAATTAAACACCAACGCAGTATGTGAAATATTAAAGTATACCAAAATGTACACATAACCCATACTCCAAAAGCAACGTTCAATGCATGAAAAGGGTATATCAATGAATACGTTGGGCAATGGAGCAGAAAGTATCAGAAAAAGAACGAGAAAGAGGCGGATGGAGAAGAAGAGGGGAAGAAAGATCGGGGGTGAGGGGCGGGTTGGTTGTGAGGCACAGGGAGGACTTAGAACATACGACACAATTCATTACTAAGTTTGATGGAGTGAATAAGAATGAGCCTAACATCCATAATAAACTGAAAGAAAAAAAAAAATATATGGGACAATATAAAGATGGGGAAAAGGAAATGAGAGAGAGACAGACAGAGAGAGACAGACAGACAGACAGACAGATAGATAGACAGACAGAGAATGACATCAACGAAGTATACGATTACAATATGTTACGAAAAAGGCAAGATTATACTGCAATAAATGAACTGGATTACAATATGTGTACACACACGATAACGTCATTTCTGATTTGCTGATGTATTCAGGATAGTAAGCAATGTCAAGAGGGAAATCCACACAAAATAAGACAGGTCAAATGATAGGTAGGTGCATTGCTTTGTGATGGTTGATATTTGGTTCAATTATGGTCATATTTCAAAAGCATGTCACACCTCAAAACACGTACAACGATTGCAGACTGTTTAGCCAGAGATTTCTAATTGCGGCGTGTAACCCATTAGTCCCACCCTACCTCCTACCCACCCAATCCTTCCATCTGCCCCCCCCCCCCCCTCCTTTCCTCCCCCTGCTCACTCCGCCAGCCAAGCAAACAGGCGCACGGTTAACGATCTACCAACGACGCCTTTAGTGTTGACTTTTCCGCCCTATTCCTATCACACAGCCTCCCTTCCACCCCACCCACCCCACCGCCGCCGACCTGCCTTCTTCCCTCCTCCTCCCCACGTATCCCCCATTCTTCGTCGTCCTAGTATGAAAATATTATGTAAATACAAGAAAAGGTCACCTAGTTCCTCTGATGAATGGAAGGGATATATTTTTCTGTTATTTTGACCTGTTTAACAAGCCTTTCTTTTCGAGTGTTCAGGGAGTAATAGAGATGGGGAATGTGTGTATTTGTGTCCGCGTGTCACTGAGGAAGGGGAAGAGAGGGGTTGAGGGAGCACGTGCATCGGAAGTGTGTGTGTGGGTGTGGGAGGGGGGGGGGGAGGGGAGAGGGCGCGCGCGCGCGCGCGTGTGTGTGTCTGTGTGCGTGTTTGTGTGTGTGTGTGTGTGTGTGTGTGTGTGTGTGTGTGTGTGTGTGTGTGTGTGTGTTTACGTGCCTGTGTGCGTGTGTGCGTGCGCTCGCTCTGTGTGTGTGTGTGTGTGTGTGTGTGTGTGTGTGTGTGTGTGTGTGTGTGTGTGAATCAACACCTATCTTGCCCAGAATTCGAGAAGATAAATGCTTCTTCATTTTTCATTGTACTGAATGTTGTTTATCTTGCCTGAAGAAGACCTAACAGGTCGAAACGCTTCGCGTTTTGTCTTGTAATTTGTTTCTTCATGTTAACTGGTGCATTTACATTAAATTCCTTTCAAAATTTCCTCACATGGATGGGCCAATAGGCTCCCCTAGACCAGCCGGGAAAAAATCGTCTCATTGAAAAATTAGGAACGCCTCGTACAGACGGGTCATGAAAGCCTTTCAAAGAAATGTCAGGAAAACCTTCACAAGGCCAAGGAACTTCTCACAAAAGGCCAGGACAGGTTCTAAACGAATGGCCAGAAAAGCCTGTAAAAGAAGGGTCAGGCCGGAAAAGCCTTCATGGAAGGGCC
>JADBJO010016341.1:0-5000 GCA_016801955.1 Conus betulinus | reverse complement strand
GGTGAAGAAAAAGGAAGGAAAAAAGGAAAACAAAGGAGGGGGGGGGGGAATCAGAAAGAAAATGAAAGAATGCAAAAAAAAATGAAAAAAAGAAGAAGCAAAGAAAAAAGGAACAGAAAAACAAAAACAAGAAAAAAGGAGAAAAAGACAGAGAGAATAAAGAAACAAGACACGAAAAGAGTAGGAAGCAAAAAAATAAACAGAACGAAAAGACAGAAAGGAAAATTAGAAACAGGGAAAAAAAAAAGTAAAAAAGAAGAAGCAAGGAAGAAAAAAGAAAAGAAATGACAAAGATTACAAAATGAAAGATAAAGAGAAACACAAATTACGAACGAAACAACAAGGAACAATTCAAGGAAAGGGAAACCGAAAGAAAGGAAACAGATAAGTAAAATCAAGTCATGAAGAGAGGAGGAAGAGATAAGCAAGATGGCAGTGAACACAGTACACACGATCATGGCGTTAATCCAGGGGTTTGGGAATATGTCTTGTGTTACACGTATTTCTGACCGTTTGGACACGGTACGTGCTTGGACACACATGTACGCACAAACTCAAACTGACGCACGCGTGCACGCATGCACACTCATGCACGCATTCTCACGCACGCACGTGCGTGCGCGCGCGTGCGCGCGCGCGCACACACACACACACACACACACACACACACACACACACACACACGCGCACACACAGAGGGATGTATTGCCTCTCTCTCTAACCCACAAAAACGTAGGGTTTGTTTTAATGCAGGGGAGAAGTTCGCCTGCACTCGTTCTACTCAACTGCACGTTGTTCTGCGTATTATCGTTTTATCAACCAGTGGGAGAACGCATCTCATATGAGACTCTAGTCAATGCGATTCTGCACCTTTCTTAACTGCTGTCAGCACTATCAACAAGTGGGAGAACGCATCTCCTGTGAGACTCTGGTCAAGGCTGTTCTGCATCACTGTCAGCGCTGTTGTGACTGACAATAGCCGTGTTATAACGGTCGAGCTGACTGCTTTGAGTGTTTGCACTTTGACCTCCCTTGTATTTTTTGATTGATTGATTCTGAAGCAACAGTTCAAAGGTTTCCTTTCATACGGATTATTCTTTACTTGTTCATTTCTTTTTGTGCAGCTAATTTCCCTTCAACCTTTCTTCTATTTTCCTATCTCCTATTTCTCTGGCTGCCTTGAAAGGCTATTACATTTTGTTCTGTGCTCTCATTGGTGAGAATACCACAGAATTATGGGCGGTATATTTCCACTTGATACCAATGTATACATATTCCTTACCATCGGTCCAGAGGCGAAACCCAGTCAAGGAGTAAAAATCGAAGTACGACAGCGATTACATTTAATTGCTTTTTCAAAAAACCGAATTCGACTGTGTTGTGTGAAATACTAGTGCTGTTTGTACGACTTGTAACGTTATGCTTGCACTGACAACCCTGTTTATTTCTGCTTTTTTTCGTTTTAAACGATGAAAGCACTGAGAACTCTACAGATCATTTTTAGACTGGCACTGCTATTCCCATTTACCCCTACCTTTTCATGTCTTCGGAGTCGCTACAACAAACATATGCTCACAAAATATCATTTTGCGGACTAGGATACTCGCAATAATTTAAACCTCATTATCAAATCCACAATTATCCATACTAATCAACCGAACAAGTTTTGTATTTGTCACAAAAACTGTAAACATTGCTAATCAGATTACGCTTCTTTTAACCAGTTTCTCCCTTTCTCCACGATCAGTATATAAATACATGTCCAACAATTTTACATCTTTATCATATAAAAACATTGTTGCATGGACTGCGTGAATAATCAAACACACACACACACACACACACACACACACACACACACACTGATTAACGGAACAAGTGTAAAATTTGTCGCAAACTCTGTATTGATTAAAAAAAAAAACATTCAACAGAAAGTCACTTACTACAAACCAGTAACCGAACTTTTTAGTCTGACAATCAGTTTCTGGCTGTGTAGGTCTGTCTTGCTCCTCCTGATCCCTTCCAGAAGGTCTAATCTTTCACTTGCCGATGGATTTAGTAGACGGTGTAAGGAAATATGACAAAATTCAGAACTGAAATACGAATTTGTATAGGATCGATACGGAAACTGTAAATATATAAAATATTGAGATACATAGCACCGACAAGGTAGCAGCAAACATAGATACGGAGACGGATCCCGACTTACCCACCATGTAAATGGGATAAAAAGACGAACTGTGAGCAATTTTAATCATAATATTTGTCGCAATGTTACCATTTTCATCACATGTCTGGCACTATACTAAAACACACTGTGCAGTTATATACCACGTAGTTGGACACTACCATGACGAACTGCGCGATTTGTATCATGTGACGAACTGCGCCATTTGTATCATGTGACGAACTGTGCGCTTTATATCACGTGACAGACTGTGCGATTTATGTCATGTGACAAACTGTGCAATTTATGTCATGTGACGAACTGTGCAATCTATATCATGTCATGAAGTGTGCAATCTATATCATGTCATAAACTGTGCAGTTTATATCACGTCATTTCACGATACCACAAAGTTCTACAGAAATCCTTGTCACTTTCGGTCTGGTCTACTTTATGGCTTCTCAAAATGAAAACATTGTGCGAATTTGGTCAATTAATTTTTAGTTAGGGCAATTTCGCTGTCATCTATCATGATGCTGTCACGGCAAAGTCTGTCAGGGCAATTTCGCTGTCATCTGTCATGATGCTGTCATGGCAAAGTCTGTCAGGGCAATTTCGCTGTCATCTATCATGATGCTGTCGTGGCAAAGTCTGTCAGGGCAATTTCGCTGTCATCTGTCATGATGCTGTCGTGGCAAAAGTCTGTCAGGGCAATTTCGCTGTCATCTATCATGATGCTGTCATGGCAAAGTCTGTCAGGGCAATTTCGCTGTCATCTATCATGATGCTGTCATGGCAAAGTCTGTCAGGGCAATTTCGCTGTTATCTGTCATGATGCTGTCATGGCAAAGTCTTTGCAGACTTGCCATTCTTCTTTACAATTTGTTGCACTGTTGTTATGTGCTTCATAACGGGCAAACTACCTTTATATGAACAAGCCATATGAACTTTCTTTATCTCCCTCTCTCTCTGTCTCACCCCCCCCCCCCCCCCCCACACACACACACACAAAACTGACACTCATACATCACACATACAAACGCACGCTCGCGGGCGCGCGCGTGCGCGCGTACACACACACACACACACACACACACACACACACACACACACACACACACACACAACAACAAGCACACGCGCGCGTGCGCACACACATACACGCAGAAACACACACACACACACACACACACACACACACACACACACACACACACACACACACACACACACACACGCCCACATGCGCATACACCGAGCAGGCTGACCCAGTTCATGCGGCAGATGGCGACAGGCGACGGTCAAGGCGGTGGACAGTCCACGGGGAAGGCTGTGTCCAAAGGCCGCCCCAACGGCCAGCCCCTCCGCCAGGTTGTGAACCACGTCCCCAACCACGATCAGCCACCCCAGGTGCTGGGAACTCTCTACCACCAGCCGGTGGGGTTGGATGGGGGTGAGAGGATTGGGAAAAAACGCCACGGATAAGTATTTTCTGATAACTGGCTCTTTCACCATTTGGAGGATAGTTGAACTGTGCATAATCTAGTTCGGATCACACAACCACTACTACAACTACAGCTATCATTACTTCAGCTTCTGCAGTTAGCATCACCATCACCACGGCTGTCATTACTTTAGATACTGCAATCAGCATCACTATCACCACTTTCGTAAATAACGACATGAACAATAGCAACATTATCACACAACAACAGAATGATAATGATGATGAATATGATGATGATGAATATGATCAATATGATGAATATAATGAATATGATGATGATGATGATGATGATGATGATGATGATGATGATGATGATGATGATGATGATGATCATCATCATCATCATCATCATCATCATCATCATCATCATCATCATCATCATCATCATGATGTCACTGGTGGTAAGAGTTTGCTAAAGTTGAGAAACTGGTTGAGTCTTCTATAATGATACATAGTAAGAAATCATATTCCTTGGGAGGAAAGCTAAAATCAGCAAGGAAACATACAAATGCATACTTTCGATTCAAAATTACAAACGTGCGCCGCCGCTCTATCTTCGTCCATCCCAAAGTCACGCTTTTCCCTTTCGTTCACCACACACACACACACACACACACACACACACACACACACACACACACACACACACACACAGACAGAGAGAGAGAGAGAGAGAGAGAGAGAGAGAGAGAGAGAGAAATAAATAAATTAAGAAAGATAGATAGATAGATAGATAGATACTCTGCTCACATGCACGTGCACATAGATACACAGACAAGCAGACAGACAGACAGAAAGAGGGACAGACATAAAGAGAGAGAGAGGAGAGAGAGAGAGAGAGAGAGAGAGAGAGAAGAGAGAGAGAGAGAGAGAGAGAAGATGGGAGACAGAGAGAGACAGAGAGAGACGTAGACAGCAAGGCAGACAGAGAGAAAGAGGGAGGGAGGGAGAGGGACAGGGCGGAGAGGGGAGGGAGAGAGAACCTGTATACTGCTTCAACGGAGACTGAGATAACCCACTGTCCTTCGGCGAAATCGGATGGTCATTCCTATCGTACACGTGGACATCACCCTGCTCCTGAACGAAACGAACAGAACACAAGTTCTGTGAACATCAGCTGGCATTGCAGCGGTGCCAATAACAACATATTTCTAGTGCCCCCCACCCCCACCCCCCTTGCTGCCTCTCCTATTTCTTTTGTTTTCTTAGTCACTTCCAATCGAAGCACAATTGTAGTCAAAAAAAAAAAGGTATATCCGACAAATGATGACTCCAGTTTGTCAGTAACATGAAATATGGAAAGGCTGAACAGCGGAAAGGAAAAGA
>JADBJO010016340.1:28485-40754 GCA_016801955.1 Conus betulinus | reverse complement strand
ACAAGAGAGGACTTCACATGAATCTTCCTACCAATCACAAAAGTAGCTGACAGAATTCGACGAGTCATATTGTCAAAACGTATACCAATATTACCTACTTAAAAAAAAAAAAACACAAACATAAGAAGCGCGAGAATAATTAAACAGAAATGACAGTCTCAAAGTCAGGATACTGCTTGCAGAAATTCAAAACAGACTGAATAGAAAAATTACTATGCCACCAAACAAAAGAAACGAATTGCAAGACAAAACATTTCGCCATTTTGAGGAGAGATAAACGATTATTCGTTCTTCTTTTAATTTTCTTGAATGTTGTTATACTTGTTTAAAGAAGACTAAAGTAGCCGAAAAGCATCGTGTTTTTCTTGTACTTTGTGTGCTTCGTCCGGCGGTATGGTAGCTTTTCTTTTAAAACACAGACGATGTTTAAACAATCTGCTGTGTACATCTGCTTCTTTTCATTAACATTAACGTCATATTATCTTTGAGGTCTAAAGGTTAAAAAGAAGGTGGGAGAAAAAAAAACGGAAATCAGGCTCAGCCATGATTATTTCACTTCCACCCGAAACAGTAATCATCCCTGAAAGATAGGAAGAGCAGTTGGAATGTATACTTCCCCTACCCGATGAAGAAAAATACAGACAAAGGTGGGGGACTGTTACGCCAACTCAACAGGGTCCAATAACTCCCAGCGATTTCCATTTCCATCGACAGGGGTCACAAAATGGGTTTCAAAAGGTACAGGTGACCCGTTAGGGAACTAGGAGTTACAGACCTTAACATCTCTGGAGTCCAGTGTGATGACAGCGCTGCCTACCTCCTCACTGTCGTTACATATCTGCCCAGTCTCTGAAGGGAAGCCAGGTGCCCGTTGACAGCTGGGTGGACTTGGGAGGATGTGATCAAGAGAGGGCACAACCTGCTCGTCATACGCCCGATCCTACTTAACCTTGTTTTGATCTGGAGTGAGTGATCCAACCACTGTATTACCTCCCCTCCTCAAACGAAAAGCAAACAAAATTCAACGCTTCTCACCTTGGGAGACATGTACAGCAGGCACGATCCACATTTGCTTTTTTTCAACCACACAATTTGGCTGCGAAAACAAAAAATCAGAAAAAAAAGAAAGAAAAAAAAAAAAGTCAGCATCATTTTTCAACGACGTTCATAACGGAGTGGTATCTAGACGATGGTTCATAAACTTTGGGTAAAGGGGGTCCCACGTCATTCGTCAGAGAACGTTGTGACCTCAAACCTACCCAGTGTTCTGGAGTTTATCCTGTGTCCTCCAATGACCCCATCTGTACCACCTAAATTTACCAAGAGTTTGCAATGTCCGTGAGTGACTTCAAAGTTATCATGTGACCTCCAGATGACCAAGTGCCTTTTTGAGACCACAAGGCTACCAAGCGCTCTCAAGTGATCAAAATTGTCTCAACGACTACCCAGCGTCTTCACGGTTACCAAACGTACAACTCCCTGTGATCGGGTGTCCTCAAGAAGATCAAGTGACTTCAAAGTCACCAAGCGTTCTTACATAACACCAAACTGCGAAATGTCTTCATGGTTACCTGATATTCTGCTATGACTGCAAGATTACCGAGTGTCCTGCAATGATTGCAAGGTTTCGAGTGTTCTGCAATGACTGCAAGGTTACCAAGCGTTCTGCAATGACTGCAAGGTTACCGAGTGTTCTGCAATGACTGCAAGGTTACAAAGTGTTCTGCAATGACTGCAAGATTACCGAGTGTTCTGCAATGACTGCAGGGATACCGAGTATTCGGGAAAAAACTGCATGTACCGAGTGTACTGCAATGACTGCAAGGTTACCGAGTGTTCTGCAATGACTGCAAGGTTACCGAGTGTTCTGCAATGACTGCAAGATTACCGAGTGTTCTGCAATGACTGCAAAGATTACCGAGTGTCCTGCAATGACTGCAAAGTTACCGAGTGTTCTGCAATGACTGCAACGTTATCGAGTGTTCTGGAATGATAGCAAGGTTACCAAGTGTTCTGCAATGACTGCGAGGCTACCAAGTGTTCTGCAATGACTGCAAGGTTACCAAATGTTCTGCCAAGACTGCGAGGTTACCGAGTGCTCTGCAATGACTGCAAGGATATCGAGTGTTCTGTAATGACGTCAAGGTTACCGAGTTTTCGCAATGACTTCAAAGTTACCGAATGTCCTGCAATGACTGCAACGTTACCGAGTGTTCTGCCATGACTGCAAGGTTACCAAGTGTTCTGCGATGACTGCAAAAGTTATCGAGTGTCCTGCAATGACTGCAAGGTTACCAAGTGTTCTGCGATGACTGCAAAGTTATCGAGTGTCCTGCAATGACTGCAAGGTTACCAAGTGTTCTGCGATGACCGCAAGGTTACCAAGTGTTCTGCCACTGACACAACGTTACCAAGTGTTCTGCAGTGACTGCAAAATTATCAAGTGTTCTGCACTGACTGCAAACGTGCCTAGTGTTCTGTAATGACTGCAAAGTTCTGCACTGACTGCAACGTTACTAAGTGTTCTGCACTAACTGCAAAGACACCAAGACTTCTGCAATGACTGCAAATTTACCAAGTGTTCTGCAGTGACTGCAAAGTTACCAAGTGTCTGCAAGGTTATCAAGCGTTTTCAAATATACCGACTGATCTTAAGGCTCCAGGCTTCCCAAATGTCATCAAATCTCCACTCTTCAGTAATTACCTCATAGTTACCAAGTGTTCGCAAGTTTCAGTTCTCAAGGTTACCAAATGTTCCCAGAGATTACCAAATATTTTAAAGGTCACCAGATTTCGTCAAGGTTTACCAAATGTCCTCAAAGTTACCAAATGTCCACAGGGTGACCAAATCTCCACTCTTCAGTAATTACCTCATAGTTACCAAGTGTTCGCAAGTTTCAGTTCTCAAGGTTACCAAATGTTCCCAGAGATTACCAAAATTCTAAAGGTCACCAGATTTCGTCAAGGTTTACCAAATGTCCTCAAAGTTACCAAATGTCCACAGGGTGACCAGATCTCCACTCTTCAGTAATTACCTCATAGTTACCAAGTGTTCGCAAGTTTCAGTTCTCAAGGTTACCAAATGTTCCCAGAGATTACAAAATATTCTAAAGGTCACCAGATTTCGTCAGGTTTTACCAAATGTCCACAGGGTGACCAAATGTCCTCAAGGTTACTAGATGTAGTCAAGGTCACCAACTGTCCTCAAGGTTACCAGATGCCGTTAAGGTCACCAACTATCCTCAAGGTTACCAAATGTCCCCAGGGTTACTATATGTCCTCGAAGTTACCTAATGTCTTCAAGTTCACCAATGTCCTAAGTGTCACCAAATGTTCTCTAGGTCACCAGATGTCCTCAAGTTACCGTATGGCCTCAAGGCTATGTGTCCTAAAAATCACCAAGTTTCCTAGCAATCGTGTGACCCAAAAGTCACTAAGAGTTCTCAATGTAATGCATTCTCAGGGCTGCCAATTGTCCTTGAGTTTACTAAATGACCTCTAGAGTTTGAAGATGCTGAGACAATCATCCCTCAAACACCATCACCACCCCAACATCCCCCCCCCCCCCCCCCCCCCCGTTACAAAAAAATAGGGGGAAAAAAAATTAACAGAAAAAAAAATAAGAAGCAAAAGTAAGGAAAGAAAAGAACGGCGAGACAAGATTCCTGATGTTTTCAATGATGTTCATGAATACGATTATTGAACTTTTATCAACGAAGATGACACGACTCGAGATGATGGAAAAAAAGTGTGTGTGTGTGTGTGTGTGGTGTGTGTGTGTGTGTGTGTGTGTGTGCGCGCGCGCGCGCGCGCGCGCGCGTGTGTGTTGTCGTCGGTTTAATGTCCTTCCACTACAGTGATTCAGACAGGCGTGTGTGTGTGTGTGTGTGTGTGTGTGCGCACGCTTGTGTGATAAGGGCGGGAAAGGGAGGACAGATGTGGGTGTTCGGAGTGTGGGTGGCAAGGGGTGAGGTGCTGAGGGTAAGTGCTTTTTAGATTTAAAAGAAATCCAGCTGTGAACAACATCACCACTCCAGTCAACCACACCAACGTTTCACTGAGACAACCTCCTCAATGTTTCTCCACAAAAGCAGGATTATGAAGAAGATACGACTCCCTGACGTAATCTGTCTTTGACGTCAGTTCCCTGCCGAGCTCTTGCGCCGCTGACGTTGCAGTGGCGGCGGTGGTAGAGCTTCCCCGAGTCCCCAACCCTGAGGTTGTTGGTTGACGACGTACCCCTCCAAGCGGCCCCCCTCTCCCCGCCCCAGCCCCAGTGCGTCACAGCACAAGGGCAGCACGCCCTTCCTGAAGCAAAGGTCCACCAGCCACGACACGCCGGCCAGACAGGGCATTGAGGCCAGGAAGGCGATCCCCCAGATCGGAAACACCTGAGTTCCGGCTGCCTCGTCGTAGTACGGTACCGGATCACCACCAGCAGAGCCACGGTCGGCTCCCCGGCCCGACCCGCAGCACCGCGCCGACCAGGAAGGCCGACAGGGCGATGTACAAGTTGGTAGGAAGAGGGTTGACGTCAGCTGGGGTAGGGCGATGATGTAGAATTGTCAGTGGCGATGACGAAGAGTCCCCAGACGGTCCAGACAAAGATGGCTAAAGCCATGGCCCATCCTCCGATGAGGATGATGGAGACTCGCTGGATCCACAGCAGCTCTGTGTGGGAGGCCTGAAAACGTGAATGGACTGTTCAGAAGTAGTTGCACGGTGGGGGGTGTAGGGGGTGGTGCTGGGCGGTGGTTTGTAGGTTTGAGAGTGAGCATCTTGATTGCTGAACGCTGACAAGCGTACATGCTACAATGTTTGAGGCAAAATACAAACAAACAAACAAGAAGAAAAACAAAACAAAACAAAACAAAACAAAAACCCCCCCCCCAAAACCTGACGGCTATCTCTACCAATCACAGACCATTACAGCACCACCCCTTCCTGGCCTCAATGCCCTGTCTGGCCGGCCGGGGAGGGGGGAGGGGGGGGGCACCCAACAGCTGAAAACTAGCCATTATCTTGTTTGATCTCTAAATTAAGAAAATGTTTATCTGGAACATATTGAAGGTGGGTGGATTTTAAATAACAAAGAGGTTGACTAAGAAACTGAACTGTTTTTTTTTCTCGTTAGTTTGAAAGTTGACTGCAGACCGTAACTGAAACAAACTTAAAAAAAAAAAAATTCCGCTGGACGAAAGGAACAAACAAATTACAGACAGAACACGACGCGTTTCGACCTCTTTGGTCTTCTTCAGGCAAGATGAACAACATTCAGGACGATGAAAACAAAGAACGAGCTATCACTTACCTCGTAAAACTGGGCGCAAAATGAACGTTTAAAGTTGACGATGAAAATCATTCAACATCCACTTTGCGCCCAATTTGAAGAGGTAAGTGACAGCTCGTTCTTAGTTTTCATTGATCTTGAATGTTGTTTATCACCTTTTGTTTATAAATATAAAATTGTACGTCGGGCTTCATGATTCGTCCACTTCTGTAAACATCATTGTGATTGGTCGGAACTGAGCCATCGCCATTTACTTGTTAATTTGTCTCATACTTGAGCAGACAAGGTGGGGAGGTGATCGGGAAGAGTGCATAGGGAGGAATGAGGAGGGAAGAGAGAGGGAGAAGAGAAAGGAACAAGCGTGCGTTTACTCGCCTGCCCTTCCATCTCCGTTCCCTCGCCACATCTCCACGTGTTCACACACTTTGTACATCTGTTGGACTGCTTTTCATATTCTTATTGCGTACCCACATACTCATTCTCACAGAACTATAATTCTCTCTCTCTCTCTCTCTCTCTCTCTCTCTCTCTCTCTTCTCTCTCTCTCTCGCACACACACACACACACACACACACACACACACACACACACACACACACACACACACACACACACACACACACGCACGCACGCACGCACACAGACTCCAGTTACCCATGTATTTTAAGCAGGTGTGTCGCATTTTCATCACAGACAGTCCATGTGGAATCATCTACGTAAAGTGATAGTGATAATGGTGATAATGTTAATTTTTATAGCGGATATTCTCTCAAGATTAGGGCTCTAAGCGCTTTACATATAATAAACACTCTCCTTTACGCAAACGGGCTGCCTACCTGGGTAGTGCCGATTAAAGAGCTGCCTGCTGGCGCATCATTCAGACGTTCCCCGTGTCATCCAGTCAATATCGTGCACTCAGTTTCCTTATTTCCTTCATTCTTTCCATTTCTCACGCAGGGCGCATGTTATGCGTAACGTGTCATCCATACCAACGGCCAAAGTAGCCTTCTCTTCCGAAAGTTGGTGATAGGATTTTACGTGTGTGCAAGATGTTATACGTGCGTTCACACCCGGAACGTTGGTTTATAGTCCTATTCGAAGGACTATATGGGAAATGGAGTTAGAAAAACTCTTAACTCCGAGGGACAAATCCCCCTATACCGAAACGGCCAGACGGCGATTTGAACCTGCAACCCCAGGATCACCAAGAATACGAGTCCAGCGCTCTACCAACTGAGCCAGGGTCGTTCAGAGGAGACGATACCATCAACTGAGATCCCACGTGTAGCACGCCCTTAGCGCACGTAAACGAACCCACGGCAATTGGGGAGCTGCCCCCAACAAAAAACATAGTAAACAATTCACAGTGATATTTCAACATCGTTATATGGAGACAGTAACAAACAATACAACAACAACAACAACAACAACAACAACAACAACAACAACAAAAAAGTGATGCTCTCCTCTGCCCATGCGGTCTTCTCGAGATGGCACTTCCAAATGTACACACAGACATCTCTTCAAACAGTGAAGTGATAGCATACAGTGCCACAAATCTTAATTAAAGGATTTTTTTTTTAAAAATTGAACAGCCACTTATCCCGTGGATATCTACTGTGACCCTTTTATCATTTCCCCCTGTCAAAAGCACTGCCTTAGAGACGGTTATATTTGTGACGATCAGATTGGGAAAACAAAGTCAGTCAGCTGGTGTCCAGGCTGAACTCATCCAGACTGTTGGTAAAGAAACAGGCAATCCACTCACTTGGGTCTTAGGGTAGCCCTGTACACGTTGTGCGTGAACATGGAGGATGAGCCGAGGACAGAACTGTCCACAGACGACATGACGGCCGCCAACACTGCACATTATGTAATGTAATGTAATGTAATGTAATGTAATGTAATGTTATGTAATATAAGGTAATGTAATGTAACGAAACGTAACATAATGTTGTGTAAAGTGTGAGCGAACATGGAGGATGGAAAAAAAACGGAACTGTCCACAGACAATATGGCAGCCGCCAACATCGCTCCTAGACCTGGACAGCAATGTAATGTAATTTAATGTTATGTAATATACCGTAATGCTACGTAATGCAACGTAATATTAAGTCATGTCATGCGATGTGTGAGCGAACATGGAGGATGGCCCAAGGACGGAACTGTTCACAGACGACATGATGGCCGCCGTCACTGCTCCTAGACCTGGACAGTGGTACACCATGTAATGTAATGTAATGTAATGTAATGTAATGTAATGTAATGTAATGTAATGTAATGCAATGTAATGTAACAGAATGGAATGTGTGAATGAGCCTGGAGAACGATCCAAGCTCTATTTACGTGCGACATGACAGCTGCAGACACTGTTCCCAGACAGGAAATCCACACACCATGTAATGTAATGTATCATAATGCAATGCAATGCAGTGTAATATACTGTGATATTTAATTGAACATGGAGAATGACCAAAGCACTTTTTAAAGACGACATGACGGTTTCTGATACTGCATCTAAACCAGGAAAACACACCATGTGATGTAACGTAACGTAACGAACAGTAACGTAACGCAATGTAATTTGGTCTAAAGACGACTTGACGGCGGCTGACACTGCTTTCAGGCCAGGGAAAGCACGTCAGGTAACGTAACGTAACGTAACATAAGGTAACGTAACGTGACGTGACGTGACGTGTGATGATCATGGATAAAGGCGACATGACAGCTGGCGACAGGAAAACACACAGCGCAATGTGATGCAATGTAATGTAATGCAATGTAATGTAATGTAATGTAATGCAATGCAATGTAATGTAATGTAATGTAATGCAATGCAATGTAATGATTGATTGAACATAGGAATAGGATGACCCAAGCAGCGTCTAAAGACGACATGATGGCTGCTGACACTGCTCCCAGACCAAGAAAAGAACAACTTGCAATGTAATGCAATGTAATGCAATGCATAGTAATGTCATGTAATGCATGGCCATGTGATGTTATGTAATATAATGTAATTATAATGTGATGTCATGAAATATAATGCAATTTAATGTAATGTAATCAAATGTGATGTATGCAATGCTATGTAATGCATAATGATGTACTGTAATGCAATGCAATGTAATGTATCAGTGAACACTGAGGATGACTCAAGCTCTATCTGAAGTTGACATGACGGCTGTTGACATTGTTTTCCGATCTGGACAACACAGCATTTATCATAATGTACTGTACTGTACTGTACTGTACTGTATTGTACTGTACTGTGCTATACTGTATTGTACTGTACAGTATTGGCCTGCATTGTATCATACGGTACTGTACTGTACTGTACTGTGCTGTGCTGTACTGTGTGAGCGATCACTGATGATGACCAAGCACATCAGGGAGCAAGTGCCAGCAGACTGGAAGGAGGGATACCTTATCGAGATTCCCAAGAAAGGCGACCTTAGCAACTGCGCAAACTTCAACACTAACATCAAAGCAGTTCTATTGTACGGAGCGGAAACCTGGAGAACTACAGTTAGCACCACCAAGAAAGTGCAGGTGTTCATCAACAACTGCCTGCGCAAGATTCTCCGCATCTGATGGCCAGACACCATCAACAACAACAACGAGCTATGCGAGAGAACAAACCAGCTGTCAGCAGTACAGGAAATCAAAAAAAACGACGTAGGGGCTGGATTGGACATATATGCTGCGGAAGCTGCAAGCAACACAACCAGACATGCCTTAACATAGAAACCCGAAGTAAAACAAAAAAAGAGGTCTGGCAAGGAACACCTGGCGCAGGGACCTGGAAGCAGACATCAGGAACATGGGGATGACTTGGAACCAGCTGGAGAAAAAGAGCCCAGGACAGAGATGTCTGGCGGATCTTGGTTGGCGGCCTGTACCCTAGGACGGATAAAAGGCGATGATGATGATGATGATGGCCCCACACTGCAGCTCTCAGGGTTGCCTCCAGAATAAATCTGTGACTGAAAAGTTGTGTTCCACCACCGGCTTCAGTTGGCAGTGCAGGAGAATGTGAGGAATCCTGCTGTCCTGCATGCCAGTGACACACCCTGCAATTCGCCGAGGACTGTTTAATGAGTGAACTCTCGAAGCTGGGAAATCCACAGTTTGCCAGATCTTCAAAGCTGGCGTCTTGTCTGGCCACTTGATGCTGCAGGTCGTTTGCAAAAAATGCTGGTGGATGTGTTTCAGATGAAGTAAAACGATTTCATTAACCAAATGCAAGCGATTCCGTAACAAATATAAAGGACACTTTTTTTTTCTCCAGTTCTTAAAAGCAATGCATGACGCAAACATACGTGTCACATGTGCTAAAGTTCACAACAACCAGCATTGCTGAATAGTTTGAAACTGGAGAAAATCAAAATGCACGTCATTTACAAACAAATTACACAAATATTAACAGTCAAATTGTAAGTACAATACAAAAAAAAAACAAAACAAAATAAAACAGCAAAGACATTTTATTTTCCGATGTACCTAAATCTGATTGTAAGTTTGGAGTATGGTTCGCGCGAACCATATGCAGGATGAGCGTAATTTACCTTGGGTTGCATTTCTTGAAACTTGTTCAGAATCAGTAAGGTAGTATGTACTGGCACTGCAACGTGGTTTAGAAATACTGAATTAGATGCTTTATCAGTCAGTGTACAATGTATTCCAGCATGTATTAGTAGCAATGCCTATCTTTCTATGTAACTTGTCCTTGCTTCATTATGTTCCGATTTTCAAAAGTATCTTAATTATTAGAATGAATACGGAGTGTTGAAGAAGAGTGTCAACTTTGCTTATAATCCGTGTATCAAAATCCTGTGTTTGATTAGAAATTAAACAGAAACTTGTCGCATTGTAACTCACATCCATCATATTAAGAATGGGATGTAGCATAATGCAAATTGTTATTTTGAGGCAAATTTTTAAATTCACCAGCTTATCATCATCATCATCATCATCATCATCATCATTATTATTATTATTATTATTATTATTTTATTTATTTATTATTTTTTGTTGTTGTAAATTTGGGAATGTCTATTGCGTTTCACTCCTTTTCCCTTTCCCTTCCTTTTCTCTCCTTCTTCCTTCTTTTCAGTGGTTACACAGTGTTGTAATGTTTCCGTTTGACTCCTGCAGTTGTGTAAAAATACACTTATTTTGCTTTGCCTGGAGATCAGACTGTCACCATAATATCACATTGTTTAGCTTGTCTAACTAGATTCGAGCACAACCAGAAAGAATCAGAACAGTAAATGAAATTCATTCCATTGTAAATTGTTCTTGCTTCGCGCACTTACAACAAGAAAGTGTTATTTAAAGAGAAACTACCATCCGATTCTCTCTCTGTCTCTCTCTCTCTCTCTCTCTCTCTCTCTCTCTCTCTCTCTCTCTCTCTCTCTCTCTCTCTCTCCGTAAAATGCACCATTCATCCCTGTTTAGCTCTGCACATTTGTTTTCCTACCCATATCAGGTTTATGACACATGCGGGTGTCAAGTTCAAAATCATTTTGCTGTGAAAGGAAATAAATCATGTGCCTAGTTAACAATCAGACTCACACACACACACACACACACACACACACACACACACACACACACACACGCACACACACACACACACACGCACACACACACACACACACACACACACACACACACGCACACACACACACACACACACACACACACACACACACACACACACACGCACACACACACACACACACACACACACACACACACACACACACATACACACGCGTGTGCGTGTGTGTGTGTGTGTGTGTGTGTGTGTGGTGTGTGTGTGTGTGTGTGTGTGTGTGTGTGTGTGCGCGCGCGCGCACCTGCACGCGGTGCGTGTGTGTTTATTCATATGCATAGATAGATAGATAGACAGGAAGGTAGATTTTCAGAGAGAGAGAGAGAGAGAGAGAGAGAGAGAGAGAGAGAGAGAGAGAGACTTTTCAACGTTTTCTTGGGATCAATAATTAGAACACTTCTGGATCAGTAATTACAGCCATGCTACTATACATCCTTTCACTTAATTCATCTGCAGCATATATCTAGTGCAACGTTCTATACCAGGTACATGGTGTTTGGGAGTGTTTGGGATCAGTCTTGTGGTATCATGCCTTCTACAGATAGTACATGAGCCTTTTTAGAGCGAATGATAACCCTGACCCAAAATCACCGCCACTGCCCCTCACAGTCTGTATTAGGCAGAGTCTGTACCAACGAATCTGAGTCCAATTCTTGATATAAAGATACTACATCGACTGACTGGATCGGTTGGGAACAGACAATAAGGGAGGGTTGCTTTTGGCGCAAGCTTACACACTTTAGGAGACGGACAGAATTGTCATAGTTCCCTGCATATTGCAAAGTCACGAGCCTTTAAAAACTGACAGAGATTGAGTGGTTCCAAGTAGTGCAAGACAAGGAGATTTGAAAATTGTTTTTGCACTGCACAGAACTATTGAATATTGTGCCAGTTTGATAGTTCCATATAGTGCAAGGTTACTGCTTTACAAGGCTGGGTTTGACAGGTTCGTATAGGGCAAAGCTGTTATCTTTACAAGACCGACACTGGACTAATGGTTTCATGCAGTGTAATTTTACCATAGTTAACGGACTGACGCATGTTTACTGTTCCTCAAGGAGAACATTGCTCGGTCTTAGACGACTGACACACTTTTATTGTCCCATGTTGTACAAGATTTCCTGCTTATAGAAACAGGCAAAGTCTAAAGGGATCTGTGTAGGGTACGTTCACTAGGTTTCAAAGACTGATACAGTGTTGATAATTCTGTGTGTAACGCTTGGTCATTTACCGTCTATAAAAGCCTTACATACTTGAACGAGAAATTTGACCAGGTTAAGAGTATGGGCGTTGTTTTCTTGATCCATATTATACAACACTTCTACTTTAGAAACGCACACGGTTTACAGTGATGTGTCT
>JADBJO010016340.1:18485-23485 GCA_016801955.1 Conus betulinus | reverse complement strand
GATCATGATCATGACACGACAAAGAGCGACAAGTTGGCTACCTCTGGCGATTCCACACAACCCACGTGTGACTCACACATCTCAAACGATGCACTGAAACAAATCCTCCACGCTATAGAGAGGCAGGGGCAGCAGCACAGCCAGGAATTAAGCGTGATTCGAGGTGATCTGTCTGCCATCAAGTCTGAGCTGGAAAGAGTGAATGTGAAATGTAACGAAATCAATGAACGTTGCAATAGGCTGGAAGAAAACAACACCTATCTGTCAAACACTGTCTCCCCCAGATAAATGATGACGTCACAGAACTGTACTCGGCCACACGTAAACAGAAAGAAGAGACACAGGTACTATCGGAGTCTGTTGAAAATTTTCGAACTGAAATCAGTCACATGAATGCTGAAATAGACCGCTTGGAAGAATTTTCCCGCAGGGATAATCTCCGACTGTTTGGCATCCCTCAACAGGCGCCGAGAGAAAGCTACGATGAGTGTGCTGCAGCTGTTGTGCATGTACTGAATAGCGTTGATGGCCCAAAGAAATGGTCTGAAGACGATATTGTCAGAGCCCATCGGATAGGACAAGGTGATCCCAAACCCATGATCATCAAACTCAGAAACTGGAGGGACAAGATGGAACTGTTGAAGAATAAAGACTGTCGTGATCAGCTGCAGGCCCAAGGTGTCCGGATCGCAAACGATCTTACCAGACGTCAGGTGGCCATGGTTTCACAGGCAAAAAGGGATGGACTCTCTGCTTATTTTGTGCGAGGTGTAATGACGATCGGGCCCAAACGATCTTTCAGAAACGATCAGGCACCAGGCACGGATCGGGCACGGATGACAGACCCACACCCGCACAACACCCCACACGGACCGATGGAAGGAACACAAGGGGCAGAGAGGGGCAACACGCCAACAACGCCAGTGACACATCAACAAACTCCCGCTATTATTAGCAGTGGGGAAACCTCGCGTCATGTGACCCCGACAACACCCACCCAGCCAGTTCTTCTCACAGCAAAAGGGGAAGGACAGAGGGGGAGATTGGTGGGATGAACTCGACCTCGGCTTCGCGTGGTGAGGGACAGCACAGGCGTGGTGGAAGAGGGGGAAATAGAGGGAAGGGGGGCAACACGTGCAGCCCGTAGTAAAGACAGACAGCAGACAGAGTTGAAAGGTTACCTGTCAGTGAACGCTCACACATTTCCTGCGGCCACTGGTAGTGACAGCGACGATAGGCGAGCGTTGCGATCTGGGTCACGCTCCAGTGACAAATAGGACAAGCATGATCAACCGGCAACGCGATTATCGTTTCTGTGTTACAACATCGAGGGCCTTTTGAGTAAAATTAATGATTTATCTTTTATTAATTATGTTCGTGAATTTGATATCGTGTGCTTGACTGAGACTTTTGTTGGTACATATGATTTCTGTAATATGTTTCAAGATCATGCAAAATATGATGCGCCTGCAACGAAACTATCTGCACATGGAAGAAATTCAGGTGGAGTTTTGGTGCTGGTAAAAAATTGCATTTCTCAGTTTGTTATATACAAGTTAGAGTAAAGTGCGATAATTTGATTGTTTTGAAATTGGATAAATGTTTATTTGATATGGAAAAAGATGTTTTATTCATTGCTGGTTATGTCCCCCCTGAAGGTAGTCCTTATTATAATAACTTTGAAATGAAAAATGGCATTCTTATTTTTGAAGAACACCTGTCAGACTTGCTCGAAAAGGAAGATATGTATGTTATTTTCTGTGGCGATCTTAATTCTAGGACAGGATGTGAACAACCGAAAATTGAAAATATGACTGATTATTTACACCCTAATGAAAACCTGGATGGTGATGAAAGAAGAAAAGTTCCTACGATGTTCTAAAGATAAAACTATTAATGAATTTGGTAAATCACTGTTGGACTTTTGTTTCATGTCTGGTTTAATAATATTAAATGGTTGCTGTCAAGGGGATTCACATGGCGATTTTACATATATTTCACCGCACGGAAGCAGTACCATTGATTATTTTGTTGTGTCTGAGGAACTACATGGTTACTGTGACATGCTTATTAATGAACAATTGTATTCTTGGCACTTGCCTGTTGAAATGCGATGGGAGAAAGGAGAGAGTGTTGTGGAAAGAGAGACAACAGTGCGTGGCGAGGAAAAAGTTGTGTGGTGTGAGGAAAATGCACAGATATATAGAGAGAAACTGGAATCTAATACGTTTAAAGAGAGCATGGAACGAGCAAACAATCTTTTAGATTTTGATGTAAATGAATGTGTTAATCTTTTTTTTTCGAATGCGTTATATGGAGCTGCTGCGTGTATGGTTCGTGTGGTTGGGAGGTATACAAAAAAAAAGTTAATGATTGGTTTGATTGGAATTGTGAAAGAATGAAAAAACAAGTCAAGGGCCTCCTCAGAAGTTATAGACGCTCTAAAACAAACCTTATTGAACGAAGACAAAGTTACGTAAAGGCTAGAACAGATTATAATAAATTTTTAAAAATATAAAAAGAAGAAATTTGATTTTGATAGATTAGAAAAACTGAAAGCATCTGTTAACAACCCAAAATTGTTTTGGTCAACAATAAGATCAATAAGCAAAAAACTTTTATCTACAATCAAATATCGGTTGAACAGTGGCACGATCATTTTCAGAATGTTTTTAACTCATTTGATAATTCTGATTCTCAGGACATAATTGATGTAGAGGACGAATATTCTCAAGAACCTTTATTTAATGATCCAATAACTACAAGAGAGGTAAAGGACAGTATTAAAAGTTTAAAACGTGGTAAAAGCGCAGGCCCAGACCGTATAATCAGTGAGATGTTGAAAAATTCTAATAATCTGATAACAGAATTTCTTGTCAATTTGTTTAACAGACTCTTCCATAGTGGAATTTTCCCAACTGAGTGGTCAAAATCAATAATCGTACCTTTGTTTAAAAAGGGAAACATAAATATTCCAGATAATTATAGAGGGGTATCGTTATCAAGTGTACTGGGTAAAATTTATACTAACATCTTGAATAAAAGATTAACGCAATGGGCAGAGAGGGAGGAAAAAAATATTGAACAACAAGCAGGTTTCAGAAGGGATTATAGTACAATCGATCATATTTTCACATTGTATTCAGTAGTCCAGCGTTATCTTTCAAGAAATTCAAAACTGTATGTAGCATTTGTTGATTTTCGTAAGGCGTTTGATTCCGTCAATAGAAATATATTATGGAATATATTAAGAAAATCTGGTGTTGACGGGTAAATTGTACAAGGCTTTAAGAGGAATATATGATACAGTTTTGGCTTGTGTTCGCGACAAATGTCTGTATTCCAAATATTTCTCTTGTCCAAGAGGTGTAAAAAAACAGGCTGCATATTAAGTCCACAATTATTCTCTTTTTTTTTATCAATGAACTTGCTATAGAGTTGTCTAAACGTGGAAGACATGGCATACAGCTACTTCCAGGAGCAGTTGAAATATTCTTATTACTATTCGCCGATGTTATTTTTTGTTTTCAGATACTCCAATAGGACTCCAAAACCAACTTAATGTGCTCAAATCTGAAGCAGATCGATTGCAATTAACAGTAAATTTAGACAAAAAACTAACATATCGTTTTCCGCAAAGGAGGGTATCTATCTGCAAACGAAGTATGGTACGGTACGGTAAGATGAGGTCAGAGTTACAAACCAATATAAATACTTGGGCATGATTTTCACCACAAAATTAAGTTTGACACCAGGATGGTCAGAAACAGCCCGGAAAGGGAAAAAAAGGGGTAATTGAAATTCTTCGTGCGTGTTGAGAAGACTTGGATCCACTGATATTATTTTGTTTTGGAAATTATTTGATTCTCAGATTGAACCGATGCTGATGTATGGCGCTGAAATTTGGGGATTAAAGGAAAACAAACATATGGAAAATGTTCACATTTATGCCATTAAGAGATGTTTAAACATACCTTTACATTCTTCAAACAAAATGTCGTACGGTGAATCAGGTAGATACCCGTTACTTATAAGAACCTATGTTAAATGTCTGAGATACTGGCTAAAACTAACCCCGGTTACCAGTAACTCGTATATGTAAACAGGCGTATGAAATGCTCCTTAGACAACATGAAACAGGACATCATAATTGGGCATCAGATATCAAAAGAGCATTAACCGAAAATGGATTTGGCATAATTTGGTTGATGCAAGGGGTGGAAAATGAAAAACTATTTTTGTATGAATTTAAACAGCGACTCATTGATTGTTATCAACAAAACTGGCACTCACATATAACAGGAAATAGTAAATACGCCTGGTATAATTCATTTAAAGATTTCTTTCAGCCTGAAAAATACCTAAACATTATAACAAATAAATGGCACCGGGGATACTTAGCAAGATTTAGAATGAGAACGTTAGGACTGTTTATGAATAGAAGCTGGTATTTAAAAGATGTTCCTGAAAATGCTGTATGTCCATTGTGTGCAGACGGACTAGAGGATGAAGCACATTTTTTGTTCGCATGTAAGGAATATGATGGTTTACGTATGACATGTGATTTATTTAGTAATCGTGATGTGATGAGACATGATCTTGTTGATATTCTGTCAACGGAAAATGAGGATACTATTAAATTGCTTGCTAAGTTCATTACGACGCATATAACCTAAGGCAGAAAAGACTTTCTATTTTGAATTAGGCCTAATCTAAGACAGTTTTACGTCATTAGGTTTTACGAGTCACTTAAGATATAAGATATCGATGTTGTCATCAGTTATGTGTTTGTATTTTTGTCGGTTGATCGAACACATAGGGTGGGAAATACTAGCCCTGTGTGTATTAGGCTTTCCTCTTAAAATGTGTACTTGTCCTTAGATATATGTTTCAATATGTTTGTCGTTTTGTTCATTATTTGACGTTGACCAATTTCGGACACACATAGTGGTTGTGATAAAGTGGATTTACTTGGTTTGATGCATTATATGCCGTATTTG
>JADBJO010016340.1:10000-16348 GCA_016801955.1 Conus betulinus | reverse complement strand
GCAAACCACAGTTCAAAAAAAAAAAAAAAAAAAAAAGCACACTTCACGGACGCCTTTTAAATTTTCTTTAGTTTATACATAAAGGGATTGTTGCTGACAGGCAGTGTGTCAGTTTTGGCTTGTGTGGAGGTTAGAGCACAGAGGTCATGCTCTCAAGCGAGTCGTCCGTGGGTTGCAGCATCCTCTGACTTGACTGTCCCCTTCAATTAAAAAAAAAATGCTGAATGTGAGGGACACGCCGAGAGCGAACGTGTGTACAGATAACACGGCGCGCGCGCGTGAGTGTGCGTTGCGCGTGGGCTGTGCGGTGCGTGCGTGTGTGTTGTGTGTGTGTGTGTGTGTGTGTGGTGTGTGTGTGCGCGCGCGTATGTATGTGTGTATGTGGGTATGTGTACGCGCGCGTGTGTGCGTGGGTGGGTTTTCTTTTTTATTTTTTTAATTTAATTTTTATTTTAGATACCTGGCCAGAGTTTTAGGCCGGATTGTGTTGCTCGTGTTTTTCTGGCAAGTCGGCATTCTTCGAGATGTCCCTGGGTGAGACTGTAACTGTATTCAGACTTGTTGCAATCTTGGGTTGGTCGATCTTTGGTTTTGGTTAGGCACTCGATTCGCTGGCAGCCGAGTGGTAAAGATTCCCATCCTTGGGTAGTGGGGCCTCTCTTGTCTACATCATCGTAGCGTTGCAGCAGGGGACCTAGCCGTTCGCTCGGCCGAAGGAAGCCGCTGGTCTTCTGTTGGGGATCTCTATCCCTACTCACTGCCACCTCTCCATGGGTCGTCCAGGACCTGAAGATTCCTTTCGGTGGGGACTGGTTGGTCGAGCCCCGTCTTCCGTCGAGACTGGGGGCTAGCCGGTACTACCTTTTCTGACCACCAGCCGTTCTGGTAAGAATTATTTCTGTATGTAGAGAAAGTATTTTGTTATCGTGAAACCACTCTTTTCGCAAGTGAAAGAGGAGAAAGAAAAAAAAAATTTTCTTTTTTTTCTTTTTTTTTTAAAAAATCCATTTTCCATCCTGCTTGTAAAAGGGTGTGTAGGTCGAGGCGTATCTGCGAA
This sequence comes from Conus betulinus, assembly GCA_016801955.1. Lineage (NCBI taxonomy): Eukaryota > Metazoa > Mollusca > Gastropoda > Neogastropoda > Conidae > Conus > Conus betulinus. Next base: position 15,291 of record JADBJO010016340.1, on the reverse strand, counting down.
GCGCTCTCGAATAGTTTTCTGCCCATTCGGAGTGTTTCGATTGTGATTTATGATACTCCGACTTTATTTCTGTTTTCCTTTACCCAATTCCCTGAGTGATTTCTGGGGTAAGGAGAAGCTCGTTTCATGGTTGTGAAATTCCGTATATTTTGTGGTACCAGGACTATAGGGTTGTCTTTGTGCTAGAATGGTTTTGGGCGCACTTAATGCATTAACAATTAACTACAGTTGAATTACATCAAATCACATTTATGAACAAGAAAATAGCAAAAAAAAAAGTATCTTCGATTTGGTGCCACAAAATGATTGGAGAGTAAATCATTAACGAGTTATAACGGTTGTTTGCACATTAAAGTACATACATTTATGAACATCTGTGAAGATATTAACTAGCGAAGACAAATAAGACATATAAGATTTCTTTTCTAACCGAAAAAACGAAAAAAAACAACCTTACACACACAGACACACACAGACACACACACACACACGCACGCGCGCGCGCGCACGCACGCACGCACGCACGCACACACACACACACACACACACACACACACACACACACACACACACACACACACAGTTGGGGCATTGCCATAGCCTTTGTTTACAATGCACAACTTGTGTTTCACTGGATAATGGCAAATATGGACGCCATTGTGTTACAAAATGTCCATGGGACATGTTAAGATGAGCAGCATACTTTTCTATTTCATATCTGGCTTTCAACAACACAATAAATATTTGAACTGATGGTAGACTTTTTTCATACTTACACTTGTAAATATAAAACTTGGCTGGCGAGTAGCAGGATTAAGTCAAACGTTCTATCAGATTTAAAATTACAATCGCAACCAAACAGGATTATGTTTTCATCAAGCAACAGTTTCATAAATTCACATTTTCTGTTAACCACATTTTGAAACTCTTGCCAAAAGTTTCGTACATGCTGGCAGTGCCAAAATATATGTTGAATGTTTTCCTTTTTTCTCTCTCTCACAAAAAGAGCATTTTTCTGACTCTTCAATTCCCATGCTTTGCAAAATAACATTGGTTGCCAATATTCTGTTAATAATTCTCATTTGAAACCATCTTAGCTTTATGTCTTTTATCAGTCGAATTTTGTGAAAAGTTTTAAACCCATATAACTTCCTTCTGTAATCTTACATTCCATTTACTGCAAAAACCTGGTTCTGTTGTGTCCTGATTTAATAAACCATAGTAATGTGAGGCTCCTCTTGAAACTGAACAGATTTCAGTTAATAATTTACTTGTCCTACTTTCTTCACAGTATTTTGTTTCTAGTCCAGTTTCTCTCGAATACTTTTTCACCGCACTAACGTAACCATTGTATGTTACAAAATCCGTATTGACACTATATTTATCAACAAAGGATTGGAAAACTCAAAAAATTCACTGTTCTCATCCAGAAGATTCTGTATGCAGAATACATCATTTTCAACCCAGTTTTTATAAAAGGTTGATCTGCCCCCAATTTTTAAGTTGTGATTACAGAACAAAGGTTCTGAACAGAATTCTTCCGCAGTTTTAACACGAACAATCTTGCCTGTCTCTCTGTAAGCGTCGAGTACATCTCTCCAGAACCTATTTAGTTGATTACTCCGTGGCAGATCGGGATCCTAGTTTGTTGATAATTTTGCTTTTTCATACACCGAAACAAGCACTTTCTTCCATCTGTGTTTACTGGATATAAGATTTTACGAATCCAAGTTACTTTTAAAGCATTTATATGCTTCTTTATGTTTGGTATTCCGATTCCTCCCTGTTCTATGCTTTTCATAGACGTTTTCCTGTTAATTCTGTCTCTTTTTTTGCCCCAAACGAACTTAAATATAAAGTTCTGGATTTCATCAATTATAAAATATAATCCGGTGGGTTTGGTAATAACATCCATAGATGGGTTAGTTTAGAAAGCATCATAGATTTAAGCACTGCTACTCTGCCGAGAGGCGTTATCTGTCTTTTGAGCCAAGTTTTATACAGTGCTCTAATTTCTGCAAACTTTTCTTCAAGATTCATAATTTCGCACTGTTTTAAGTCACATGTAAACCAAATGCCCAAGATTTTAAATTTTGGAGGGTTCCACTTTATATTCAAATGTGGCATATACTTAACAGGGGAATTCGTTTACTACCTAGCCAAACTGCGCTTGTTTTTTTTTTCGTTTAGTATGAGTCCAGACACTCTTCCAAAATAGTCAATATGCAAATAGATTCCTCAAATGATATTCGATCTCCCTCTAGCAATAGTTCAGTATCATCTGCGTACTGTGATATCTTGTTTTCATTATCGGCTACTTGAATTCCCTTTATACTTTTATTTTGTCTTATCATATTTGCCAAAATCTCAACACACATTACAAATAAATATGGAGAGATATGGTCACCTTGACGGCATCCCCCTCTCAATAGGGAACCATCCAGCCAATTTCCCATTCACAGACACAGCTGACTTAATATTTGTATAAAATGTTTGTATCCATTGGCAGAAGCTTGGACCAAAGCCGAAGGCATGTAATACCTTAAACATAAAATCATAACTTACACTGTCAAACGCTTTTTCAAAATCCAGGCAAAGAAGTAACCTGTTTTTTTTTTTTTTTTACAATCATTAAATTATGTAAGTCATAGATAAGACGAATATTATCTCCCAAATACCTGTTAGGAATAAACCCAGTCTGATCCTCATTGATGATAGAAGGAAGTACATGTTTTAATCGGTTAGCTATACATGTAGATCCTATTTTGTACACAACATTCAAAAGCGAGATGGGTCTCCAGTTTTTTTATCAGGTCTTTAGTTTGTCGCCCTTTGGGATACATACAATAATACCTTCTTTTTGTGTTGATGAGCATTCCATTTTATCATAACCATCATTGATCGCTCTCACAACGTATGGACCAAGCTGCAGCCAGAGAAAAATTTGAAAAACTCTGCTGTGAAACCATCGCTCCCAGGACTTTTTCATATTTGACATATTTTTGAGAGAGCAGCACCCGCTTCTTCTAAAGTAATTTTTCCCTCCAAAGACGTTCTCTCACCCTCAGTTAGCGTTGGCAAGTCTTTTACTAATTCAATTATTTCACAGGGCTCTACACCTTGTTTAGAATATAATTTTTTCTGTAAAAATTATTAACTTCCTGAGCAATTTCATCGTTATCATTTAAAGTAGTACCGTCATCACGCGTAAGTTTGATTATATTCTTATTAACGTAATTACGTTTTTCAAGTCCACAAAAATATATTTTGTTATCTTTTCCCCTTCTGCGACCCATCTCGCCCTAGAACGCAACAGCACACCCTCCATTTCTTTTCCCTCAGACTAACTAAATCTTGTCTGCATTTTTCAAGCTCGAACCTTTCTTGTTCTGATAACGCTACTTTCCTCTCGAGTAATTGAATATTACTTTCAGGGTCTTTCTTTTTTTCTGCATCTTTCCGTTTCTTCATCGTTGCATATGAAATGGTTTTACCTCTAATCTTCATAAGCAATGTGTCTAGAAAAAGTTGATCAGATATAACAAAGTGAATTTCTGATTTAGGAATTTGGGCCAACCCACAACGACAATAGGGAAGTGCTGCATATTCTTCGGTAACCATTTGGATTACCTGGTTTACTTCTTTTTATATAATTAGTGTCTCTTAATAGAGAAGAATTAAATTTCCATAATAATAAATTTCTCTTTATCTCTCTACCTTGTTCTAAAGTTACTGTAATTAAGGAGTGGTCAGTTCGATAACCTGGTAAGATATCAGCGTCTATAACGTAACTGCAAAGCCAGTCTGAAATAAGAAAGAAATCTAAACGACTCTGTTGACACGGATTTGTTCTCCTCCAGGTATATCTACGTAATTCCGGATTTAAATCACGCCAGATGTCAGTTAAGTCTAAACTATCCGCCATGTTTTCTACTTGCTCTTGCGCTTTAGGATTATTATTATGTTTATAGTTACAGCAATCTAAAGAGTAGTTGCGAACTAAATTCCAATCGCCTCCAATTATGACATTTTCAGTTCCGACTTTTTGGATATGATCTTCCAACTCCTCATAAAACTCTGGCTCATCACGATTAGGTCCATAAACACTGCCAATAAGACATACTTTGTCCATCATTTTTACTGATGCAAAAATAAAGTTACCTGTTGTGTCTTTATAAATCTTTTTTAAAAACTGAAATTCAAAATTGTTTATTGAACAAAATAGCCACCCCGCGAGAATGTGAATTATTAGACGCAAAAAAAAAATGTATAACCCCATTCTGCACGAATATAATTTTCTAATTTTGGTCTAAAAATGGGTATCCTGTAAAAGTATATAGAGTATGACTTTTCTCTCAAATAGTTGAACACATCTCTTCGTTTTTGTGGATTGGCCAAAACCTGACAGTTCATTATTTTGAAATATTTGTAATTTAGAATACAGACATGCGATATGGATGCGGACGTAAATAAGGCGTTCATCTGACGGAAACAGGGATCTCCCATCGCGACGCCTGCGTTGGTCCGGCTCCTTTCGTATTGTCTGTTCCTGTTCGTCCTGTCTGTCCACATGTTTGATTTTTTTTTTATGGATGGGCGTATGGAAGGATGAACGAGGGCTCTTTATTTATTTATTTATTTATTTTTTTTTGGGGGGGGGGAGATACAGGGAGTTAATTTCTATTTTCACACATAGACAACAAAACTGGGGAAATCTTTTTCTAAAATTTAAATGTAGATTTCACATTATATTTTAACATAAAGAGAAATTAAGTGATAATATAAATGGTTCGCACACACTGTTTTCATGTCTTTCTTCACTGCACCTACACAATTAGGTTTTACATGGAGAAATTTCTTTGAAAGACACTGATCTTTGCCGCAGGGCGGTTTTGTTTTGGTTCTGGTTTTGGCGCATTCCAGCGCCTTCTACAAATACAGGTCGCTCGAAGTCCACGGGGAGGCTAGCTCGGTCACCTTGGGGACTGGCAGCTGAGCAAGCAGCAGGGACCTGAACCGGCGATGCAGCTGACGGACTCAGTCACCGTTGAGGAGTCTTCCAAGGGGCCTACTGCGAGACGTGATTCCTGAACTCCATTGATAGACTGAGCTGAGTAGTTTTGAATTGTAGTCTGGAGGGCGTGGAAGCAGCTGTGTGCCAGCCAAGATGGTATGAATGGATCATTATTTTGAATTAATGAAATGTGGATGACATTAGTGTGAAAGGGATTGAATTGTGTTATTTGTCCTGTGAATTAATGTGTAGGTGTGTTCCTTGCTTTCTCTTCTTT
>JADBJO010016340.1:0-5000 GCA_016801955.1 Conus betulinus | reverse complement strand
GCGTTCATTGCATCAAATTACGAACTGTCTTCACGGTTACCTAATATCCTGCTATAACTGCAAGGTTACCGAGTGCTCCACAATGGCTGCAAGGTTACCAAGTGTTCTGCAATGACTGCAAGGTTACCAAGTGTTCTACAATGACTGCAAAATGTAGCAAGTGTTCTGCAATGACTCCAAAGGTACCAAGTATTCTGCAATGACTGCAAGGTTACTGAGTGTTCCACAATGACTGCAATGTTACTAAGTGTTCTGCAATGACTGTGATATTACTGTGTGTTCTGCAACGACTCCAAAGGTACCAAGTGCACTGCAATGACTGCAAGGTTACCGTGTGTTTTGCAATGACTGCTAGGTTACCTAGTGTTCCACAATGACTGCAAATCTGCCATGTGTTTTCACGGTTACCAAATAGTCTACAGTGACTGCAAGGTCACCAAGAGTTTTCTAGGTTACCAAGTATGTCATAATGACTGCAAGGTTGCTGAGTGTTCTGCAATGAGTGCGAGGTTACCAAGTGGCTTCAAGATTATTGAGCGTTTCGCAATGACAGCAAGGTTGCTAAATGTCTTTGAGGTGACCGGGTGTGACTGCGATTCTGCCTAGTGTTTTGCAATGACTACAAGGTCACCAAGTGTTCTGCACTGACTGCGACGTTGCCAAGTGTTCTGCAGTGACTGCAAAGTTAACAAGTGTCCTGCAATAACTACAACATTGCCTAGTGTTCCGCAATGACTGCAAAGTTCTGCACTGACTGCAATGTTACGAAATGTTCTGAACTGAATGCAACGTTACCAAGTGTTCTGCAATGACTGCAAAGTTGCTTAGTGTTCTGCAATCACAGCAAGGTTACCAAATGTTCCACAATGTCTGCAAAGTCACCAAATGTTCCACAATGACTGCAAAGTTACCAAGTCTTCTGCAATGACTGCAAAGCTACCAAGTGTTCTGCAGTGTCTGCAAAGTTACCAAGTGTCTGTAACGTTATCAAACGTCTTCAAATGTGACCCGGCACCACGAAACTAGTCTTCACTCGCGCGGCCTACTTCACGGCTGCAGCTGAAAACAGCTGGTGAGGGTCTACCTGGGGCATTTTGACTTTTTTTTTTTTTTTTTAGAAATGTGTTCCTTACACCCTAAACTTTCACGTGGCACTACCCATTTGCTCCAAAACCAACCAAGAAATAAGTTAAAATTGATATATTAAAGCCTAATCTCGAATCAAAATGAACGTTTAACGCAAAATAACCCATTTTCACTCGCCTAAAACTTAACGCAACCTTTACAGAACCCCATCGTGTTATATACCATTCGAAAGCGTGTGTGACGCTCTCTCCCGGTTTCTCTGAGTGTCATCTAAAAATAACCTAACACATTGTACTAAATAGGGAAGATGTGGACGTACACAAACTTTCAATTTTCAACCAATCATAAGGCTGAACGGTTTTTGCCTTGGCAACAGATTTGCGATTCGCCTCTCCCATTGGCCGAGCGCGCACAAACCGGGCAAACCTTGCTACTTCCGGAGACAAAGTGTGTGCAGAGAAGATTCAAAGCTTCGTAATGTCGACCACTTCAAGACCAGCAAAATTGTTGAATTCCTGTAAATCAGGAAATTTACCTGCTGCCGACCAACAAGAGTTGAGTAATCTCATCACGGAATATTTCATTTCTGACTCTGGGCCCAAAGAAATCCTGTCCAATGATGAAGAAATCTCCGACTTGAACTGCGACGAGGACTCGTGCCACACCGTTGAGGAGACTGAACATATTGACACATCACTCGTCCATGTCGAAGAATGTAGAGGCGGTGCTAATTCTTCCATGGCATGGATGTAGATGCAACTCCTGCTGATGGAGGGATGCTAGCCAGGGCACGAATGCGTTCATGCAAGGCAAGCAAATTGTCATTTTTCTTAATTTCATCACTATTTTATTTTTCTTGCCAATTTCTTAAGGCAACTATTGTATAAAAGCAAGCAACCAGAACGTGAATTTCATTTTCTGGCATTGCACATATGCCTATTATTGCATCATGTGAAATATTGAAAAGTATGGTCAAAAGTAAGATGCCGTTGCTACGGAAAATATGCTGGAGATGATAGCAAAAACTTTAGAAGCCGTTTTCTCAAAATGGCCGTCTGCACAGTACCCCCACTTCAAATGAACTTTCTTTTTTTTGCCCTATAGCGTTCATTTTTATATCACATTAATCAAAAAAAATCTGTAGATTTTAAAAATGTTATATCTCAGAACTTTCAAAAATCGAGTTAGACTGGTTTTGTGGTGGGAAGGTCACAAATATACCAACTGATCTTAAGGCTCCAGGTATCCCAGAGGTCATCAAATGACCACTCTTCTGTAAGTACCTCATGTTCACCACGTGTCCTCAAGCTTTAGTTCTCAAGGTTACCAAATGTTCCCAGATATTACCAAATATCCTCAAGGTTACCAGATGTCAAGGTTATCAAATGTCCTCAAAGTTACCACATGTCCCCCGGTTGACCACATGTCCTCAAAGTTACTAGATGCCGTCAAGGTCACCAATATACTCAAGGTTACCAAATGTCCTCAAGGTTACCATATGTCCTTGAAGTTACCTAATGTCTCCAAGTTTACCAAATGTCCTAAGGGTCACCAAATGTTCTCTAGGCCACACCAAATCAAGAAGAAAGGAATACAGACGAAAAAGAAAAAGAAAAAAAAAAAAGAAAGAAAGAAGAGAAAGGCGAGACAAGAGTCTTGATATGTTTTCAATGATGTTCAGGAATACGATTATCCAACTTTTATCCACGAAGATGGCACGACTCGAGATAACGGGGGAAAAAAGTGTGTGTGTGTGTGCGTGTGTGTGTGTGTGTGTGTGTGTGTGTGTGTGTGTGTGTGTGTGCATGATTTTTTGTTTGTTTGTTTTCTTTTTTTTTTTTTTTTTTTTTTTTTTGGGGGGGGATTGGGGGGGGGGGGTATTTATTTATTTTTTTTTATTTTTTTGGTTTGCCTCAAACATTGTAGCATGTGCGCTCGCCGACGTGCACCAATCAAGACACTCGGACTCGAACCTACAACCCCCCGCCCCTCTCCCCAAACTACTTCTAAACAGTCCATTCACGTTTTCAGGCCCTCGGACACAGAGCTTCTTTGGATCCAGCGAGTTTCCATCATCCTCATCGGAGATAGGACCACGTCTTTAGCCATTTTCGTCAGGACCTTCTGGGGGCTCTCCGTCCTCGCTGCCGACATCGTCTTCGTCATCCTCCTGTCCCAACTGACGTCATCCCTCTGCCTACGTCATACCAACGTGTACGGCGCCCTGACGGCCTTCCTGGTTGGCGTGGGAGCCGACGGTGAGTCTGCTGGCGGTGATCCGCTATCCGTACTACTACGACGAGGAGGCTGGAACTCAGGTGTTTCTGATCCGGGGGATCGCCTTCCTGGCCTCCCATGCTCTGTCTGGCCGGCGTGTCGTGGCTGATGGACCTTTGCTTCAGGAAGGGCGTGCTGCCCGCGTGCTGTGACTTGCCGGGGCTGAGGCGGAGGTGGGGGTGGGGGTGCGCTTGGAGGTGTACGTCATCAACGGGCGAGGAACCTCAGGGTCAGGGGCTCGGGGAAGCTCCTCCACCGCCGCCACTGCCACGTCAGCGCACACAACAGCTCGGCAGGAAACTGACGTCAAAGACAGTTTACGTTAGGGAGTCGTATCTTCTTCATAATTCCGCCTTTGTGGAGAAACATTGAGGAGGCTGTCTCGTCGAAACGTTGGTGTGGTTGACTTGAGTGGTGATGTTGTTCACAGGTGGATTTTTTTTTTTAATCTAAAAAGCACGAGCCCTCACCACCTCACCCCTCACCACCCAGACTCCAAACACTCACATCTGTCCCTCCAGTCCCACCTTTATCACATGCGCGCGCACATCAAGACAAAGTGTCGTACTACACGATCCCTGAACATCAAGGTCGTACACACCATACTGTCAGTGCACATGAAAGTAATACGTCACGCTGAGCCCTGTTTGGTTTAACAAACGAGTAGGCGAGCAGTTCAAGGGCTAGAATGTGTCCTGTGGGAATGGAGGCCTGTCTTTAAGGCACATAGTGGGCCCAAGACATTGCAAAGAGGGAGGGAGGATTTCAGCTAGGTAAGGGGGGGTGGGGGGGGGAGTTGTGTAGACCGTACCTCCTCCTGTTTACATTTACCCAAAATGGCACCACCTTTGTTTATCCCTAAAATCTTTATACTTTGGCAGCCCTGAAGTCTCCAGCAAGGGTCTATCAAGAACAGTGTGTTTTCAGTTTAGTGTGTCCACACTGCAACTCCGCCAGGTGACCCTTTTTGGGAATCATGCCAGTCCCCAGCCCGGATAAGGGAGGAAAGTTGGGCGTGGGGCCAGCTGCCCTACCCCGTAAAACAAACCACAACTACAAAAAACGCCAACCAAAGAACAAATCAACCCTGGGAAGGATGGGTCTTCGACAAGAAGATGTATGACGCCATGTGGTTGAAAGCCTGAAATATCAGGAAGCCACCTCGCCGACCACCTTTCTGTCTACCAGGGCAGCCAACATCGGAACATGGAACGCCAGGACCATGTATGAGACAGTGAAGATATTCCAAGTAGGGTCAGAGATGAGGAGAATTACAACCTAACCCTGTTTGGAGTCAGTGAAATTCACAGGACACAGTCTGGACAGAAACGATTGACCTCGGGAAAGATGTTGCTGTACTCAGGACATGAAGAGGACAATGCCCCCATATTCAAGGAGTCGCAATGATGTTGTCTAAAACAGCTCAGATGCCGCTAATTGGGTGGGAAGCTTATGGCCCAAGATTCATCAGAGCATCCTTCAGAACCAAGAAGAAGATCGACATGGATGTAATACATTGCTATGCTCCTACAAATGACAGTAAGGAACCTGACAAGGACCAGTTCTACGATAAACTCCAATCCATCATAGAAAAGTACCCAGAGTTATATCATCATCCTAATGGGGGGACTTTAACG